>NW_021025910.1:1448739-1504737 GCF_004153795.1 Camellia sinensis | reverse complement strand
CCTACCACCTACCTCAGGCAAGCCCGTCACCACTCAGTTGTTGGATTTCGAGGGCTCAGATACTGCGAGTATGTGAAGTGAACCGCCTGCGGGCAACATTTGGTACATTTTCGATGAAGCGTCAAATTAGGCAATCTAGTCTATACTTGTTTGCTGCGTGCATAACATAGTAATTCTAGGCTGATTGGTTTAATAAGAACACATAAAGTTTTCAAAAACGGATATCACGGTTAGTAGAGGCCGATCTTAGGATCGGGCGAGAGGGGGTGCTCATAGCTGACCTTCCCCGATCGTACCCTAGCTCCCGAGCCGAGACAACTTCGGTGATGACGGACATGTGGCCTTCGGCACTGAGTCAGGGTTTCCTAAATTCCCCCATTTTAAAATATTTAGGTGGCGACTCTGTATCTGGCAAAGCAGTCCATGTTTGGCACTACTTTTTCAAAAATCTGTTTCTCAAAACGATTTGCCAGATTTGGACTCTTTGGTTCAGATTAAGAACCGTGACACAAATCGAGTCCGAACTGTAGCATGAGGCCTCCCTCCGCGGGCGCCGTCTACAGAGTCCACCCAATGGGGGACTGAATTTGCCCCTAGTGTTGTGGGTAGGAACTCAGTTATCCTTCAGCAATACTTTGTTCTTTCCTCCCTTCTGGGATTTGGCATTCTTGCCGATCTTCGTCTTTGACTCTTCGAGCACATTTGACATTTTTGTCCCTAGTTCGAGGGGTGCTCCTGATCTAGCTCCACAAGCTTCTTGATCTGACTTTTCTTGCCCCTAGTTCGTGGGTAGCTTCAAATCTAGCCACATAGGCCTCACATCATGATTGGCCTTGGAACGTTTTGAATCCAAGTTCAAGGTTTGAAATCAAGAGGGGTCGAGTCTCGAGGCTGAGAGCAATCCTAAGCTGCACAATCTCAAGAGCGATTCCACACAGGTCTTCGCAGGACCGCGCAAAACATTTTTTTTGAAATCTTTTAAGAAAGCGACTAGTCGCTCGCACTGAAGACAATATAGAACCAATCTGGATCAAGCCAGGATCCTTCTCAGTACTCACATTAACAAGCATGATCTCATTAATTAAGGGCTTAGCATGCCTCTCTTTTTCTCAATTGATCAAATTTTTGCAAAACCCGAGGAATTCCTTCCTCTTTGTTTTCACCACAGTGTTCAAAAAGTTTTGAAAAACTTAGGTCGATGCAACAATTTTAAGGCACAGAAGAGCAGGTGAAAAGTACTGCCGCTTATTCAAACTTTCTGGCACAACTGGCGCAAGGCAGAAACAAACACAGGAGTGTGAAAATCACTGCTGTTTCATTCGAAATCTGTTGGCATAACTGGCTCCCTCGCAGAAATAGACTCAAAAGAAAGCAAAAAGACAAACACAAAATAGTGATGCCCGAGGTAACACCCCCGGAATCACCTGACTCTAACACAACAGGACTGACTCGATACAACAAGACAGATCCGAAACAAAAAGACTGACTCAAAACAAAGAGCCAGACTCAAAACAACACAACAAAACTGACCTAAATACCCCAGTCAGAAACTAGCATTCGCAAATGCTCAAAATAGTGCGTGCCATATGCCACATCTGGAGTAAATCGAGCGCCACCCGTAGCTGGTTCATCCCCCGATCACATAATCACATTATCCCCCACAAGTTCACTGATCAAGTGCCGATAGACTTTGTAGGACCTGGTGCGGCAATGACCCCGTTGTCAAACAGATCTTGTACATCATGGCGCAGACAAAAGCAACTGTCGGTGTCATGACCGGTTTGTTGATGGTAGGCACAGTATTTAGTCTGGTCATGCTTTGCAGGGATAAGATCGGGTAGGGGCCGTTGTTCCAACGGTTTCAAATGTCCTTTCCGGAGTAAGACCTCTAGAGCCTTTGACAAAGGCATATGAAATGGGGTGAAAACCCTCTTGACTCGAGGTGGATATTTGGTTTCTTGTGAGCTACTTCCAGATGCACCGGTGAATGGGGTAGCTGTTTTTGATGCGGAGGTGGTAACCATGCCCACTTCAGAAGATCTTGCAGCTGCATCACCACTGGTGGTCGCATTCGAACTGTGGGAAAATGCCCTCCTAGGCTGCTCCTTCTCCTGGTCAAAGAGGCCCTGCTTCATAGCATCCTCAATTTGTACCCCCATCTCATGTAAATCTGAAAAGGTGGGGAAGGGGAGCACGATCATTTTCTGCATAAGCTTGGGCTGGAGATTGCGCACAATCATCCAAATCTGATCTTTGTTAGTGGGCCTAGTGGTCATCATTGAGGCCTTGGCCCTCCACCGGGTTACGAAGTCAGAAAAACTCTCCTTAGGCTCCTGCCTAGTCGTCTCGAGATCGCGGGTTGTGACCTTGATCTGTGTATTATAGAAGTACTGAGCGACAAAAGCCTCGGCCATCTCATCCCAATTCCTCTTAACATTGTCTTCCAGTTTTGCGTACCAGATGGCCGCTACACCCGACAGGGTCCGGCCGAATAAAGAAAGCTTTTGTCGTTTGGTGAGGCCCATTGGCCTTAATATGTCTGAAAACAGCCGTAAGTGCACCATGGGATCCTCGGACCCGTCAAAGCGGTCAATATGTGGCATTTTAAAGCGGTCCGGTAGCGTCACGGCCGCATCGGTATACCCATCCTCAATGTTCGGGATGGACTTGACGCCCTGAGATTTCTTGAACAGCTTTTCAAGCTTGCTCACCTTCAATGCTGTGGGGTCCACCTCGGACTCAAAGGGAGAATCCGGCAGGTTGGTGGGTGTTTTGGATAATTGGGGTAGGATTGGGGGTGGAGCCGATCTTGTCGGAATGTCGTATCTCCCTGGACATTTGGTGCCTCCTCGGGTGCTGGAACTCTTGATGGGGGTGAGGCTTGGTGCGAAGCAGATGCTCCGGTTTGCTGCTGTAACCTGGCGATCAACTCTGCTTGTTGAGCCATGACCTCGGCCTGCTGTTTGGCAAATTCATCTCGACGAACAGCATCCTGCTACATGACCTTCATACTTTCTTGGAGTTGACGCATCATTTCCTCCATTCCTGCCATACTGCCCTGATCTAGTTGAATAATAGATGTATCTCCCTGAGGTAAAAGTAAATATCTTAACCCAACTGTGCACAGGTGAGATGGATAGTGACCACTAGTTCGAAGACCGTTAAACTGATGATCTGTGCTTGACTGGCCTTTTTACCCTGCCTCTGGCGAAGGAACACTGATTTTCCCTTGAACTGAATCTCTGACCTGACAAAGTCTATCAACACAAGTCCAATGTACCCGGGGGATGTTGGAGCCTTCTGAAGCTATGGTTCCAAGACTACCTTGCAAAAGAAGAAAACAGACAGCATCTCAGCCTGATTTCACCAAAACAGATATGAGCATAGCTGAATAACTGTATTCGACTACTGATCACTGTTCCTCAAATTACTGCCCCAAAACTGAACCTGATACCCACAGATATAACTGATTCCAAAAATACTGAACTGGTGCCCGCAGGCCTGATACCCAAAATACTGAACTGGTGCCCGCAGGCCTGATGCCCAAACTTGTAAACTGATACATGCCTTCGTATAGAGACGCACTCTAAAAGCACATAACAAACAAGTGAGAGCCAAAACACCCCTATGTTGGGGTAAGGTTTCCCTGTCCTACTTTGTCAGGAGCTAGGGTTTCACTACGCATGCAGCGGTTTCAAACAACCTATAAACGGGTAAGCAACCTGTCCTAGTTTGGAACGGTCACTATGGATTCCAAATATGTACTAGGTTGAATGGTCAAAAAGGGTGCCCCGGTAAAATCGGGGTTCGTGTTCCCGTCGTGGCAGAGCCCGCAACCGGTCAGCCTTATGGCACGCTTCTCGAAGCGAGCCTCCGGCAAACCATTCAGGAATAACATACGGCAAACACGGTGTCCTAGGCGTACTAATGCAAATGCAATGCAAAAAACACACAAGTGTAGTCAAAACCAGATATCATGAGTTCGAGTCACTCTCAAGTGGGCTTAAAACTCACAATCGATGAATTGTTCCAATCCAAATAACCTAACCTTCACCCGCAGGCATTTAGGCAGGTATATCACATAAGCAAATAGCCTCATGGTAAGCATGCTATCATGGCAGTCACTCACACGCATGCAAGGATGCTAAAGCATAAAACTTACCAAGTATTCCAAGCCAAAACAGAAACTGTTTAGAAATCATGCATGATCCTAAATATACAGAAATGCCTAATGCAACACATGCAGAATGCAACTATAGTAGGCTCGGCTATTCTAAACATGGCATATGATGATGCTACAGCTAACACGTATTCAATTTAGAATTGAAATACAATGCAGTTAGTATGATGCGCCGAGCCCGGTGCATGCAATACAGATGAATGATGCGAACATGCAAGCATAAGTATGCTAATTGAAACATTCCCTAATCTAACCATCATAAGCGGGTAAATAAAAGGGAGAAAGACGTGGGGTTGGAAGACATACATCACACGTCCGCACATTTATTACAATTGTGCCCTCGCTCGGAGGGTCCGAATAAATAATACAAGCCGCCTAATTAACTAGCTAACAAGCTACTTAATTATTACAAAATCCTATGGATAACTAGTTACAACTAATTATTACACAACTTAATTAATCATTACAAATAACAAATGCTAACTAACTAGTAAGCAGTAAAAGAGAATTGCTCTAGCTCTGTTTGAAGAAGAGGAGGGTATGCATGCTCGCTTCGGTTCCTTGCCTCGAAACGCCTTCCGGTTGCTCTTTAGAGGCTTTGTTTGCAGGGTGTCTTCCAGTGTTTGTTGCTGCAACTTACCAAAACACTACTGGGGAATTCACCAGTGGCCTGTCGGCCATGGAGGGAGATCTGCCGGCCAACAACAGGGCACTGCTGGCCAAGGATGTGACACTGCCGGCCATCAGTGGTGCACTGCTGGCCACTGGTGTGCTGTGACACCAAGTTGCAACAAAGCACAAAATAGAGAAAATGAAGGGTCTCCCAAGGACATGTACGCACTATACCACCCCATATCACCTCAAAACATCAATGGAGAGACCTAGTCGGATCCACGACCATCAATTACGCATCCCGATGCATGATGGCCAAAGATCCAACTTGTGCAAATCAATATGAAAATGAATGCACAAATAAAGCAAGTAAAGCCTAGAACTCTATCATGAATCATCAAGAGCTTCAGCGACCGAGAATTGAGATACGTTCCATCACTCGGAGTATGAAACGTTCCTCATTTCCCGTGTTTGGACTAACTCTAAATCCAAACACAATGTAATATGCATGATATGCACAAATGCAACTAGCATGCAATCCTAATGCAATGCGACCTAACCATGCAAACATGCAAGGATGAGATGCAAACGTGCTACTAGCATACACAATGCAACTAACAACCTAGCATACGCAATGCAATGGACTAAAATGGCATACACAATGCACGATGGGCTTACACCAATATGAGCGGACCTCAGCCACACTCAAATCAGTGGCCATATTATGGAAATGAGACGACCGAAACACATGCAAACATGCACGGATGCAAAGGACCGATCCTAAGGCATAACATGCAACTCTAACTAAGTATGGAAGAGGATGAAGTATGGCATAGAATGACATATGATACAGCTCTGAAATGGCACAAAAGATGGTCCCGAAACATGCAAATATGTCACACAATGCATGCTAGGGGGCCCGGGTACCGAAACTAGTGAAGTGCGTTACACTAGAGGTACCCAAAGCAATACACTAATGGCAAAACCAACCCCAAACAGACCCTAGGCAGGTCTGAAACAGTGGGGAAATGCCCTAAAATGATGGCTCGGAATGCAACGAAATGGAACTCATTCAATGGTCCGAAAACAAGGCATACAAGCCCGACTCTTAAACACATTTAAAGAGTACAAAACATGGCAATATCGCATTCATACAAGCTCTGAAATATGATGTATAATGGACCCAAAACATGAACACACCTCAGTATATGCATGGAATGAGCCTCAAAACTCAAAGTTAAGTATGGGCATTGAACTACAAGCATGCAAAACAAACATCATTCGACCATGAGACCAAAAAACAGAGCTAGGGCAGTCCAAAATAAGCACATTATCAGTTTAAGACATGGCCAAAATGTGCTAAAATCAAGGTCCAAGAAAGCATGCAAAGAAAGCTAGTGAACCATGAGCTGTTCTACAACTATATGAAGCATATGAGGGCTCACCAAACCAGCCAAAAACAGATGTATGCCATGTCAAAATATGCCCAAATAACCATTGAAACTCAGTCAATGCATGCAAAAATGATGGGCTCCTTTGGAAGGCCATGCAAGGGTGTATTCTACACCTATATGATGGACACACCAAATGGAAAAACCACCTCTGGAAAGAGGTTTTGAGGGTCCTAAAACCCACTGAAAAGAGCCTGGAATTGGTCTAGGAAACATGCAAGTGAAAGCCCTTTTTGAAAGACCTTGAATAGGGTTGTTCTACACATGCAAGAGGGACATAAAATATGGCCAAAAAGGCCTTGGAGAGAGCTAAGGCAGACCTCAAAACCCTCAGAATGAGGCCTGGAACATGACCTCAAAGCATGCAAAAAGGGGTCCCTTTGGAAGGCTAACAAGACCACCAAACAAGACAAGGAGAGAGGGGGGCACTACCCTCGGATTTTGGCTCTAAAAAATGCATCTAAGCCACTAAAAATCCACTAAAAATCCACTGGATTTTCGTGACTAAGAGGCCAAGCCATGGCCAATGTAAGTGCTCTAATGCATAGCCCTAATCATGAAGAGATGAAGCATGCAAGGGGGTAGATGACCCCAAACAGAGAATGTATCTTAAATAAACATGTTTATAAGATCAAAAGGAAACTTTTTCAAGTTTATGAAAAATCTCAAAAATGCTCACAAGTAGGGCTAAGATATGATGAAAAATAAGCCTACAAAGAGGGACAAAGCATACAAGGGTGTAGGAGACCTCAAACAGAAAAGTGTCCTTAATCAATATTCCAGAGGAGCTCAAAATATGACACTTTTTAATTTATGAAAAAGTCCAAAAATACTTGCAAGTAAGGCTAATCAATGGAGCAAAAAAATGCAAGTTTAAGGGAAATGATGACTTATCCTTGTAGCACAGCAATGCAGCAAGTTCTGAACTAAGAAGGTGAGCCTTCAACCTCTAAAAGACAGCTTCAAGGTGATGGAATGGATGGTGGAGGTGGTAGGCTATGAGGTGTAGTGTAAATGGCCAAGAATATTAGGGTTTTGGACACCAAGAGAGAGAGATATAGAGAGAGGGGTGTATGCCTTAGCCAAAAACGCTGAACCTCTGCTGGGGAGAGAGGCGTCTCCTTATATAGAGGAAAATCAATTCAAAGCTTCTTGAACAAGCTTGGCAAGAGCTTCATCCCTCCATACACGTGTATGGAGGGGAAATTAAAGGATTCCAGCTGGCTCAAAAGATCTGCCGTGAAACCTGCTGAGAGAGGGGTGCTGCCGGCCATCAGTGATGGCAGGAAGTGGCTCATTGATGGCCGGCAGGGGTCATTTTTGGCTGGCATTGGCCAATCATGGCCGGCACACTCCCATAGAGGCCGGCAACAAAAATTAGTCCTAGTCCCTATTTTGAAGAAAGCCTAAATCCTTCATCTGGATGCCTTTTCAGGTCATTCTTGAGCCTAAATTGTAACCCTGGAAGTCTTCTTTCCAAATTTGGCAGCCTCACCTCAAAATTCCATGTGTGCTAAGAGATATCCCTCTTTTAGTGAAGACTGCCCAGTTTCGGTCCAACCAGATTGATGCCCAACTTCCAACAACCATATCTCTCCCATCCGGACTCAGCTCAAGGAGATTCTTGAATGAAAATTGAAGCCCCAGAAGTAAGATTTCCAACGGTGGCGGCCTCATAGCTGAAATCCAAGTATTCAAAAGGATAGGCCTGATTTGGCGAGGACTTCTCGTCTCTCTCTTAACGGTTCATGCCCAACTCCTTCCCCGACTGGGTTTCTTCTCTCATCTCCTCTTTTCTTCAACTCCAAACCCCTAAACAAGGTTTTTTGAAAGATTTTTCAAAAGAGTTCATCTCTCCTTCATTCATTTCCACTTTGTCCTTGCTCGGTTTACCGAAAAGCGCAACATTTAACAAAATGCGAGCGTCAGAACATCATAGAAACCTATTTTCAAAAATGTTTTGAAAGAGAGGGTTTTGAAGGTCTCAAAATCTTTTGATCAAGATAGTTTTGATCCAAAAAGGGGTTTGAAGTTGGGATTTGACCCTCTCCTTGCCGAAGAAATCGAACCCTTGCACTGCACAACTTTCACCACCAAGTAAACCGTCAGTAACGGCGTCCAAGTCTTTAGGGCGGTCAAAAATGGGGTGTCTACCCTTAGCAAGAGCATACCAATCTCAAGACTATAATAGACATAACAGTGCATAGATCAAATAAGATTGCCAAGCAAGAGCATAAATATGGAGCTAAAGTTCAAATCATTCTTCCTTGAGGAAAACGATCTTCCTCTTATATTATCAACAACTTATCAGCTCAAAGGTCATGTTGTAAGAATTAAGATACCAAAAGCATAAAGATACCAAAATAATCAGAGATACTAAAACAATCAAGTCTCTTTTTCTCCCCCGATGACATTTTCAACAAAATCAAGCACAAGGAGGGAGTATGGTACAATATATAGGATGAAAGAATGTAAGTCTCATTATAGCACAAATAATCATCCATATCAAGGTAGCTCTATGATACCAAAAAAAATGATAGCACATAATGATCATACAATTGAAGCCCATATCATTTGACAATAATGGGTAAAAAAAAATAGTAACATGTGAAGGTGCAAGCCCATAAGTTTGATATCAAAAACAAAATAGAAACTGAGGGGATTTTAAAAAATAATCAAGTTTAAATTCTTTCCCTTGTTTCATTTGGCAAAATCAATAAGAGATACGATAAATGAAAGCTCATAACTGAAATGTTCTCGTCAATAATATCAAATAGAATGCCAAAATGATACCAACATGCAATCTGCCAAGGATACTAATATGCAATCTAGAAGATTTAACAATCATAGCTCAAGCATTATGTAGAATACCAAATATTGCTCATAATAGGTTAAACTCAATATAATCTCATGGAGCTAATGTAAATCTAAAAAATGAAGCATATTCAAGGTATATCAATCCATATGTTAAGAAAAATCACGAGTTTCAATATATAGCACAAATTTTAAGCATAGGCATGATTTTTAGGCAAGTGCATCATCAAAGAGTAAACATTACAAATCATATGAAGCATAATCAATCTTTTTCATATCAAAGTAATAACAATATTAGCTTAAAGGCTATAAGATAGAATTTTTACCTCAAAAGCTTAAGAGAGTATATGAGGCATACGTTAGGTTCAAGAGATGGAAGCTTTTCAATCTTCAATTTTCTTTCATGAAGAGTTCATCTCAAAAGGGTTTAACAAGTATGCTAGCAAAATGATTTCTCCCCCTAAGTTGGTGCTACCATTTTCTAATGTGATTTGTGTAAATATAGCCTTCATATAACAATCACTATTACTCAATAAAAATACAGCACAAATCATTTCTTATCACAAACTCAAAAAGTAAAAAATAATTCAATGATCCAACAAGAGTTTGGAATGCTATTTTTCAGAATTTTCAAGTTGTAGCACATAGCATAATATGCATAAGAAAATAGTGTTATGCTCTTTATTTTAAAAATGATGCAACAATCTCATTTAATCACATAACATTATCAAGAGGCATTTTCATCAATTCAATCCACATACTCAAGTGTGACAAAACATTTTACTCAATGTGAAACACAACATGAATGCTATAAACAATTAATTCAATAATTTATCAATCAAAAGCATTTCATGAGATGTATGCCAATATAATCCATATTCAAAAGATATTCAATAGGATAGATGCAATGTCTCTACAAACGTATGATACTTCTTTTTATTTAGACATTATTGATGGATCATAATCAACGAATTTCATAACTCATTCAAATATTCCAATGTAAAGCATATAAGCATTAAATTTTCATATTAAGCATATTATTGAGATCACAAATGTAGAATTCAAAATATAGATAGTATACATCTCAAAAACATGCTATGACATCAAAATTGATTCTACAAAGATATGACTGAAAAAGGAATTAACATATTAGTATGAAGTCATATATAAGATGTGAAAAGTATGCTCACAAAAAAATTTATCACTTCTTATTTCTTTTTCATAGCAATGGATGACATGATATAAAATGTTAATGAATACATAAATTATTCATATTCTAATAGGCATTCATCAAAATAATATAATTTTCATTTTTGAGTTCAATGAATGTTTGAAAGAAACTAGCAGAACATGACTTAGCAAACTTAGTACAATTAGGTTACATGGAAGCAATGATTAGACACAACCTATTGTACACAAATCACACCTTAAAGAATATTGAACTTTAAGCTTAAAGGTGTGTTAGGAGTTATACCTTCATTTACTTCTTTGGAATCTTCACCCATACATTACTTCTATTGTTCATCTTAGTGATTTTCATTTCATTATTCTTCTTCTTGTAGGAGCTGATTTTGCTCTTTAGATTGAACACTCTTGTTGTGCATTTCCTTTCAAAGTCCTTGGTGTTCTTTGAGATTCCACCTATAAAATATCTTGATTTCTTTCTTGGTACCCATACTTTCTTGGGTCCATGGAGATTAGTCTCAAGAACATTTAATCTCATAAAAGGTTTAGGAGGATCAAAACCAATGCCTACTTTGTCAAAAACACATCTTTTATTTCCAAGAAGCTTGTTGAGGTTTTCTTTTCCTTTTACAAAATTTTCAAGAGTTTTGTTTAAATCCTCAACATTGTTTTTCAAAATGTTTTTCTCATTGGCAATAGACGTAAAGTCATTTTTCAAAGCAGCATTTTCCATTTTTAAAACACCCACATCATTTGAAAGAGAAGTAACTAATTTCTTTAATTTATAATTCTTAACACAAATGTTTCTAAATATGTCATGTAATTCATTGAAAGCACTTTCAAGTTCTACATAATTAGAAATTACCTCATCTTGAGTGGATTCTTCTTCTCCAAGAGCCATGAGACACAGGTTGGCTACTCCATCATTTTCTTCCCAAATGGCTTCCTTTTTGCTGCCATCCATCATTGAAAGTTCACGAGCCATGAGTGAGCCTAGGAGTCTTTCAATACCTAATTTTGTTAGGTATTTTGCTTCTTTGATAGCTGTAACCTTTGCTTCCCATTCATTTGGCAAAGACCTAAGTATTTTTCTCACAAGCTCATCATTAGTATAAGATTTACCAAGAGATTTTAGAGAATTAATAATATTAATAAATTTATAAAACATCTCAAAAATAGATTCAAATGATTCCATAGTAAAGAGTTCATAATCATGAATAAGCATGTCAATCTGAGACTCTTTTATTTGTCTAGTTCCTTCATAGGTGATTTCAAGTTTATCCCAAATCTCTTTAGCAGTAATACACCCAGAAATTCTATTGTACTCATTTGCATCTAGTCCACACACAAGAATAAGTTTGGCTTTAGCATTAGCTTGAAGGATTTTATAACCACGCTCATCAAATTTATCCTCAAGTTTAGGCACACTAATATGGTCTACTACCTTGGTAGGGATTTTAGGACCTTTAATGATAATGAGCCATAAAGCATAATTGGTAGCTTGAAGAAGAAAGTCATTTTTTCTTTCCAATGAATGTAATTACTACCATCAAAGAGAGGTGGCCTATTGCTAGCTTGTCTTACAACAGAGTACGTAGAATACATGGTTGCTATGGATAAAAAAACTCAAGATTGTTAAATCTAAATAAGAGCCCCAGGCTTTGATACCAATTGTTACCCAAAAACCAACCTAAGAGGGGGGATGAATTAGGTTTCTACAAAATAAAATTAATAATACCACAATAAAATTAACTACTAGTACGACAAATTATTAACAAACACAATGATAAACTTAGCAGTAAATGATCAAGCAAAATAACAATGAAGTATAACTAACATACAGGGTAAATCAAATGATTAACATATGAATATTAGATAGCTATAGCAGTAGTATGAAAGTAAAGAGATTAGGGAAGAGGAGACAAAAAAATTTATAGTGGTTCGGCTTCAACCAAGCCTACATCCACTCCTCAAGCTTCACTTGAGATTTTCCACTATCCTCTAGCTTCACAGGGGTGCTAGCAACCTCTTTACAAATGGAGCAATCCTTTACGGATTTTACACAAACTTCACAAGCTCAAACCCTTGCAAATCTTAAGTGATTCACAATCACTCTCAAGATTTCAAGAACACAGTGTTTGCAACACGTTTACAAGATGAAATGATATTTTTGCTTTCAAAGAAAGCTTACAATAAATATCTCTCAAAGATAGATATATAAAATGAAGTTTTGATTTTTCTATAAATCTTACACAGGAAAGATAAGCTTAAAGTTATAAGGCTCAGTGTATAATTTATGAGAAAAGATGTGAGTGATTATAGATCAAAGAATATTTCAGGTTTTTTTTGTAACTTATTTACATTAGAGGCTTTGGTATATATAATGAAAATTATATCCGTTTATAGCCATTGTATTCATTTGAATTTATAGCCGTTTATAGCCGTTGTAGTCATTTGAATTTATAGCCGTTTATAGCCGTTGTACTTCCATCATTACCAATTTGAATATCTTCCACTTGAACCTTTTGGCCTTTTGAACCTTTTGGCATTTTGAACCTTTAAAGTCGTTTATAGCAATTGTACTTCCATCATTACTAATTTGAATATCTTCCACTTGAACCTTTTGAACCTTTTGGCCTGCTTTGTGCTAGGCTGTTTGAACCTTTGTTTTGGACTGTTTGACCTCCTGATTTAATCAAATATTAAATACATTCTGAGAACATTTAGGATAAAGGTTTAGGTGAGAAATAATGGGACAAAATAAATTTTGATTCTATTTTTCTCTTTCAAATAAATCATCAAAATAAATTTTGATTAAAATATATATTAAATAAATCATCAAAATAAATTTTGGATTCTATTTTTCTCTTTCAAATAAATTAAAACATAATTAAATAAATCATCAAAATAAATAAGTCTAACAAAAATGTATTTGATACTTTGTTAGATGTCATTATGAATTGTTTAATTATTTGATTCAATTGACAATGGGGTAATTGAATAAATTGAAAGAGATGTCTTGTGGCTATTGAAACATGTTTATTTATTTAAGTTAACTTGTTGTGGTTAATTAAATAAATTAGATTTACGAGATTATGTAATAAAATCATATGGTTTTTGAGATGATATGATTTCACTTATATGTATGAGTATCTTGGTACCCGTATATCTTCTAAGGTTATAATATGAGATTGTTTGGTGAGCTAGTGGTTACTCACCCCATACCTGTACATGTGTACATGGAATATTTTTGGGTTTGAGGATCAAACACTTGGCATGGTTATAAAGTGGTGATGAGCTGTAGTGTTTTTTAATTGTTTCTTTGGTTGAGCTCTATGATTTGTAATGGACAACGCTCTCTTATTTACTGTAAACCTTAGGGCATTTCTTTTGTTTGTATGTAAAAATGTCATTGACGTATCACGAGAGGGAACATGTATATTTAATTATTCATCATTTCATCAAAGGATGAATTGACATTCGTAAATGGACTTAATTAATGAATATTGATAATGTTATCCGAGTAATAAAATACAAGGCGTGACAGATTCATTTGTGTTTCCTAAAAGAATGGAGGGGATTGGGATTTAGGGATCTAAAATGTTTTAATCAAGCTCTATTAGCAAAACATGTATGGAGGTTGGTCACTAATCCCAATGGTTTGTCGACTAGGGTTCTGATGAGCAAGTATTGTAATAAGCAACTGTTCCTAAGTGTTAAAAGGGGTTCTAATGCTTCTTGGGGTTGGTGTAGTATTTTACAGGGTAGGGAACTATTGAAGTCAAGTCTTCATTGGGTAGTGAAGAATGGTAAACAAATCATGTCTTTTGAGGATCAATGGATACCGTTTATGCCTAACCCATTACAAGGGAGGGAGATTAATAGCCTTCTCCTAGGTATGCGGGTAGAACATTTCATTGATAGGGAGTAGGGTTGCTGGCGAAAGGATCTGATTAGATTGTTTTCCCGGCATAATACATAAGAGCTATTACAGGGTTTCACATTCCAAATTATTCTTGTGCAGATAAACTAGTCTGGAGTCCTGTTAAAAATGGAGTATACTAAGTTAAATCTAGTTATGAACAAGCCTTGATTCAAACTTTTCCGATGTTTCACATAACCGCCTCTGCACAAAGGGTATGGAAAAAGTTGTGGACCTTAGGTTTACCTCATAAATGGGCTATGTTCATTTGGAAATGCCTTCATCGCATTCTTCCAGTCCAATGGGAATTGAAAAAACATGGCGTGTCTGTTAGCACTTGTTGTGCTCATTATAATAATAGTGATGAAACTTTAGAACATGTGTTCTTTGAATGTGAATGGGCGCAAAGGGTGTGAAGAGGATCAACATTGGGTTTGAATTTCAGTATAGGCGTGCCACTGTCCTTCTTTCAATGGTTTACAGGATGGATAGAGCAAGTAAAAGATGTACAAATTATAGCTCAATCGGTATCAATTCTATGGACCTTATGGTTACACAGGAACAAGCTGGTTTTCAATCACAGTTTTTCAACTATTGAAAGCATAATAGGGGAAGCAAGTACGCTGTCTGATATGGTTTAAAGTACCTCTAGATGTGGATCTGGTACATGTTCTAATCATATATGTCATATATCGAAGAATACATCTAATGTGTGCATTTTGCAGAATGGACGGGATCATAGCAACGACACAGAGTCATGGACGCTCATCATTGACGGATCATGGAAATTGTAGACCCAACTTTCTTTGCACACCCCCCTTTCGGAGAGGGCGCGGATTGGTCTCCTACAGTTCAGACTCTTGTCACGATTCTGAATCTAATCTCACAAAGTGCAATGTGAGACTGATAAACACCAAAGAGTCTAATCCGGCAAATCATTTTGGAAAATTGATTTTAGATCAAATAATGCCAAAACTGGACTGCTTTGCCAGATTACAGAGTTACCACCTAAATATTTTATTTTTGGGAAATTTAGGAAATCCTGACTCGTACCAAAGGCCACATGTCTGTCATCACCAAAGTTGTCTCGGTTCGAGAACTTGGGTACGAGAGGGGAAAGTCCTGAAATGAGCACCCCTGCTCCCCCGATCAAAGGATCGACCTCTACTAAGCATGATATGTTATTTTATAAACACATGTGTTCTTATTCTGATTATTAGCATACTTACTATGTTATACGCACAACATACAAGTATAGACTCAATCACGAGAATTGGAACAAAACAACTCATGTTTGTTTTTGAAAATTGTTTGAAAATGCTACTCGCAAGTAGGCTAAAGCACGGATTTGCCACCATCACGTGGGCTTGAAAACATGATTTTGCCACTTCGCAAAGTGGGCTTAAAACTCACAATCATCGAGTTGTTCCAATTCAGACAACCAAGCCTTCATCCACAGGCATTCATGCAGTTAATCAAGTGAGCAAATAGCCTCATGGCAAGCATGTTATCATGTCAACACTCACACTCATGCAAGTATGCTAAAGCGTAACACTCACGGTGTACTCCAAGCCAAAACAAAAGGTAGTTAGAAAAAATGCATGATTCCTAGCTATGCTAAATGCCTAATGCAACGCATGCAATAATGCAACTAAATAGGCTCGACTATCTAAGATGGCATATGAATGCGACAATTTGATACACATATTCAAATAAGTATTGAAATACAATGCAGTTTGAATGATGCGCCGAGCCCGATGCATGCAAGATAAATGAATGATGCAAACATGCAAGGCATAAGGTATGCTAATAAAAAATGTCCCTAAACTAACCATCGAAAGCAGTTAAGTAAAAGGAAGAAAGAAGTGGGGTTAGAAGACATGCACACACACACGCACACTTATTACAACATTGTGCCCTCGTGAAGGAGGGTTTGAATGAATAAGTTAAGCTAAACTAAGCTAAGCTAAACAACTAATCTAATTAAACTAATTAGACTAATTATTACACAACAAATTGAATAACTAGCAAACTACTTACTAATTATTACAACACTTAACTAATTAACAAATTAATTAAATCACAACACTTAACTACGCTGCCTCAGCTCTGTTTGAAGAAGATGCATGCATGCATTCGGTTTCTCACCCCGAAATGCCTTCCGGTTTTCTCTTGAGAGGCTCTGTTTGCAAGGTGTCTCCAAGAACTTCCTGCTCTGCCTTACCAACTCACAGCTGAGGAATGCACCAGTGGCCTGCCGGCCATGGAAGCTTGCTGCCGGCCACCTGCCGGCCAAGGATGTGCACTGCCGGCCAAGGATGAAGCAGTGTCGGCCATCTGTGAGGCACTGCCGGCCACTGGTGTGCTGCATCACCATTCTGCAACAGAGCACAAACTAGAGGAAAATGGAAGGTCTCCCAAGGGTATGTATGTACTGTGCCACTCCTTGTCATCTCAAAATATCAAATGAGAGGCACCATTAGATCCAAAATCATCAATCAAGCACTTTAAATGCATGATGGCCAAAGATCCAACTTGTACACATTCAATAAATGCACACAAATAAGACTCTAGGACCACTACCTTATCATGGATGATCAAAGGCAATGGAGACAAAGGGAATTGACTTATTTTCATCACTTTGAGTATGAAAAGGACCAATCCACCTTGTGTTCAATATAACGTCCGATTGAACACAATGCAATGCAAAAACAACATGTTTATCTTGGCATGTTTTACTTGATTCAATTCTTGTTTACACATTTTACATTACCAAGTCATTCTTTAACCGATTAAGTCCAATGTGAAAGTCCTCTAATGAGAAAGAGGTCAACCAAAAGATGGTTTAAGCCATGAGAGAGATCATGCCTTTGACTAGAAGGAACCCTCAAAAGAGAGTTAAAGCCATTTGAGCACAAACTCTAACTCATGCTTAAAGACAACCTTAAGGCCAACCAGCCCTCAAATCAAATCAAAAGTGAAGAAATGAGGGAGATGACAGATATTTTAGTGTTGAAATGGAGAGATAAATAATGCTACAACATACAAGCAACACATGCACAACATGTTAAGGGCCAAAGCATCGAAACTAGTGAAGGACACAACACTAGAGGCATGCAACACAAAACTCAAAAGGGACCAATAGTCCAAAACAGTCCTAAAACACCCTAAATAGAGATCTAAAACATGCTTGAAACAAGCTAAGAATAGCTATATTAAGAGGCCAAAACAATAGCACATGCTAGGCAATTTAGCACAATTGCACTACAAGCATACAAAGCAAAGCTCATGTGATCAAGCTAGCTCAAAACAGAGTTTAATCATGCCAAATCAGTAGCTAAAACATGCTGAAATTTACGCTCAAAAGGCAAGAAAAACATGCTCGTATGTTGGCTCGCAAGCAAGGCATAAAGCACAACTCTAAAAAGCAATGAAAGAGTGGAACATGTGAGAGTGTGCTAGTGTTATATGCTCTGAAATCACATGTAAAATGATACTATATCATGCAAATAGCTCAAGTAAAGCATGCTAGAGGCCCTAAAACTCAAAGCTAGTAAAGGCCATTTACACCATAGCTATACAAAGCAAAGCACATATGACCAAAGCCACCCAAAACAGAGCTAAAGCATGCTAAATCAGTAGCAAAAATGTGCTGGAGTTGAGCTAACACAAGCTAGAATGATAGGCTAACTCATTAGGCATGCTAGGCTAGTAAGCAAAATTACACTACAAGTGTAAGAAGCAAACAAGAGGTTCTCCAACCAACCAAAAACAGAGTTATAACATATTAAAATAAGGCCAAAAACATGCTTGAACTAAGCTACAAAAAGGTTGAAAAACATGCTCAAATACTAGGCCATCTACACATGCAAACAAGACACAAGGAGGGGAGGCCAACCCCTCCTATTTTGGACCTCAAACCTTGGTTTTTTCCACTGAAATTCCCCTGGAATTCAGTGTTTAAAAGGCCAAAAAAATTGGTTTGAAAGGTGATGAAAGATGGCACAAAAAGCTACACATGCTAAAGAGCCAAAAGGGGAGACAACCTCCTAACTCAAAATAGGCTCAAACTACCATTTTTAGGACTGAAAAAAAAAAATTTTGCAGTTGAAAACCACCCCAAAAACAGCACAAAAAGATGGCAAAGACAAGTATGAAAACAAGCTTAAAGGGTGATGGTTATACCTCTTGAAGCCAAGCACAACTTTGAGGCACAAAACTAAGTCAAACCACCTTAAAGAGCTCCAAGAGAGCTTCAAGCAATCTCAGCCCAAAGGTGAACTACTCTTGTTAAGGGTTGATAGGTTAAAGATGGATGTATGCAAGCTTCTAAGCACAAAGCTCTTAGAGAGAGAGAGAGAAATCTAGAGAGAGGATTGTACAGAGAGAGGCTCCCAAAGCTCTTCCTAAAATGTTCGAACCTTTCAAAACAAGAGATATGGCCTCCATATATAGAAAAAAGAGAGCCTTGGGTCGAAAATATCCCAAAAGGGACAGTTGGAACAGCTGGAACAAAAATATCTGCCAAAAACTGACTTTTTGCATCAATGGCCAGTAAGCCATCATTGATGGCCGGCACTTGAGCATCCATGACCGGAAGGGGTCACTCTTGGATGGAAGGGGGCCAGCATTGGTCATTCATGGCCGGCACATAGCCAGAAAAGCCCATTCATGGTCAACAACCTCCACCTCTGGTTGGCCAGAAAAATCTATTTTTTGGGCCCAACTTCAACCGGACATAACTCCATCATCTGGAATCCTTTGCAGGTCATTCTTGAGCCTAAATTGAATCCATGGAAGTCTTGTTTCCAATGGTGGTAGCCTCACTTCAAAATTCCAAGTGTGCAAAAAGCTATGTCTCTTTTAGTGAAGACTGCTCAGTTTTGATCCTACCCGGATTCATGCTGAACTTCTCCCAAACTAGTTTTCTTCTCTCCTCTCCTCTTTTCTTCAACTCCAAACCCATAAATAAGGTGTTTTGAAATATTTTTCAAAGAATTCACCTCTCTTTCATTCATTTCCACTTTGTCCTTGCTCGGTTTATCGAAAAGCGCAACATTTAACAAAATGCGAGTGTCAGAACATCGTAGGAACTTCTTTCAAAATTATTTTGAAAGAGAGGGTTTTAAGGTCTAAAATCTTTTGGTCAAAAGGCTTTGGTCCAAGAATGGAGTGTACGGTTAGGATTTGAGGCTCCTATTGCCGAAGAAATTGAATTTTTGCACTGCACATCTTTCATCACTAAGGAAACAATCAGTAGCGCCTAAGTCTTAAGGGCGGTCAAAAATGGGGTGTCTATAGAAATCAACTACAGGAAATACGGATATAGCAAGGATTTGTTTGGATCACAACATGTAACAGATCAAACAACAAGCTATTGTGAAGACATCATTACATAGTCTATTGTTGGTAGAAGCAAATGTATGCCTGGATACGGTTAGATGAGCGGTGCAAAAGAGAATGACACGCATAATAGTGCAAATAGATTGCCAGGTCATGGTGAGGATGCTTTAGAAGAAAGAAAGGGAAGCCGATTGGAAGATTGCAACTATTTAAAATGATATTATAAATTATGCTAAGGGCTTGAACTTTGTTTGTATTACTAAAGTAAGAAGAAATGTAGTTCAAACTAGCAAATTATGTAACTATATCCAGGTAGCGTCATAATAATATTATGTGGCTGTTTTGTTAAAAAAAAAAAAAAATTCCTTCTGTAAAATAAGGGATTTTTTTGATTTTAAAATTTCATTTCATTCTTTTATTTTTAAAAGATCTTTTTATTATACTTCAATTTTATTAGATAAAGATTCATTTTCTTTTGTTGAACTTGAAAGCAATTTTTTAAGAGCAATATTTTTTATGCCAAGTTTTCGACATTTATTATGCAATTCTTCAAATGTGGATTGTAATTCATCAAAAGAATAAGACTCATTGTTTACTTTATCATTATTTTTGAGTGCCATTAGGCATAGGTTGGCAACCTCATTGTTGTTGTCATCATTTTCTGAGTTACTTTCATCGTTATCTTCGCATGCAACAACCATGGCTCTTCTTTTGTCTTTCTTGTATTGTTTCTTGATTTCAGGACAATCGGCTTTGATGTGACCTGACTTATTACACTCATATTAGGTGATTTCAGTTTTCTTATTGTTTTCTCCTTTTGTAAAATATTTTCTACTATATTCTCTTTTGTTAAAATCTCATTAAAAAAAGCTTCTTTCTCCTTGATTCTTTTTCATAAATTTTTGGAACCTTTTTGTTAAGAAAGCCATTTCTTCATCATCAATTTTTGAGTTGTCTTCATCCTCATCTTCACGAATGGAAGTGATTTTGAAAACTATTCCTTTCTTTTTCTTGTTGTCTTCTTCTTCTTCTCTTTCTTTCATGATGAGCTCATGTGTGAGAAGAGATCTCATTAGCTCGTCTAGACT
Source organism: Camellia sinensis (assembly GCF_004153795.1). Lineage (NCBI taxonomy): Eukaryota > Viridiplantae > Streptophyta > Magnoliopsida > Ericales > Theaceae > Camellia > Camellia sinensis. Next base: position 1,484,142 of record NW_021025910.1, on the reverse strand, counting down.
TAGTTTTGATAAGTCCTTGGCTTTTGTAATAACAATGACTTTTGTCTCCCAATTTTTTAGTAATGACCTGAGCACTTTTCTTACAATTTCAGCATTAGTATATATTTTACCAAGAGCAGTTAAACCATTTATAATATCAGTAAAACAAGTAAACATTTGAGTAATAGTTTCATCAGGTTCCATCTTAAAAAGCTCATAATTATGGACTCGCAAGCTAATTTTGGACTCTTTAACTTGATCTGTTCCCTCATGAGTCACTATAAGTTTATCCCAAATTTCTTTTGTAGTCTTATATGCAAAAATTCTATTAAATTCGTTGGCATCTAAGGCACAGTATAACATATTTATGACTTTAACATTAACTTGAGCCATTCTCGTATCAAATTCAGTCCACTAATCTTTAGATTTTGGTATCTTTTTGTCATCTACAGTTTTGGTAGGAATTTTTGAACTATTACAAATAATTTTTCAGCACTCATAATCGTTAGATTGTATATTTATGGTCATCCTAGTTTTTCAATAACTAAAGTTGGTACTGCTAAACAATGGTGGTTTATTGGATGCTTGTCCCTCATGTAAAGAGTAGCTAGGAGTTGCCATAATTTACTTCAAGATAGTTAAGTCACAAAAACTAGAGTCCTTGCTCTGATATCATTTGTTATCCCAGAGAGTCAACCCATGAGGGGGTGACTTGGGTTATTAAAAATAATTTCACAATATTAAATATAATAATCAAAATATTCAAATTTTAACAAATAAGAACAAAGCAATAATAATCAATATAAAATTAAAGGAGATAGAGAGAGAAAATCAAACGCAGAGATTTATAGTGGTTCGGCATGCCGGGCCTACGTCTATTCCTCAAGGATCATCCTTGAGAATTTCTTCACTATCAAAACGAATCTATACAACACCAAAGTTTTACCAAGCTTGTGGATTTTATACAAGTCTTACTCTTATCTATTGAGCCTCACTCAATAATAAATGCCTCACCCTTATGAAATTTCCTCACAAAATAATGAATAAAGATAAGAGATACTTCAACACTCTTTTACAATAATTCTCTTACAAAGAGTAGATATGAAAGTGACAGAGCAGAGTGAAAAATACAATCATAATTTTGAAGCACACAATTTTTTTTCTCTTCAAGTTATTGATTTTCTCCATACAAAACACTTTTATTTATACACAAAAATATATCTGTTAAAGAGACAGACGCTCCTTCGAATCACGAGGAGACAACGCAACGTTCCATCATCCTAGTGCTCCTTGAAGTCAAACTTTAGCAAGAAAATTGTGCTGCAACTTTACAACTTTCTCCTTCTATATTATATTAATATATATATATATATATATATATAAGATGATGTAAAATGATGCAGGCTGATTCAAATTATTTTAATAATAATCTGGGTAGGGGGTGTAGAACCGCGCGGTTAGGCGTCGAGCCTTCCAGTTTGCTGGTAAAAATGACAATGGTAGTGCATTAGAGCCTACTTGCAGACACTCCCGTAGAGATTCACAAGGCCTGTATTCATGTAACAGATATGGTTTAAAATGGAAATGGTTTTATATTTGTTGTGCATCTCAGCATTGCATGCTTTATAAAAAGAGAGATAAACTGTTTTATCATGGGCATGGCATGAGCATGCTCCTCTTTAGTCTTGTCATTGTTCATATGTTATGTAGTATATCTCTACTGGACTGTGGCTCACCCTATAAAGGAAACTATTTCAGGTACAGATGCTATGCCTCTGCCAAGGGATTGACTTGGGAGGACTCAGAGCTGAGGCTTCATTTTTGTTTTATTGTATTTGTTGAATGTAAGCCCAGGGCTGTATTTGTGTTGAGTTGAAACTCCATTTTGTGTAACCAAGAATGTTCTTGGATAAATTTGTAAGCCTGTAGGGCACTTATTATTTGTTTGGCTTCCATTTCATACTGGTTATAAAATGCATGTTTGGGATTAGAACTTAGGCATTGAGATGTGAACAACATGTATTTGGCATTTGGGATCTAATGCAAATGGGCGTACGGATTAGTTAGCTACATATATGTATTTGTCTATCAGGTGGGTTTTGTTGCATAAATAGATATACCCTGCTGAAATTTTCAAGGCGTTACATTATGATTCTAAGAAACATCAGTGATGAGTCCTTTGGTCAATAATCAAGTAAGATTCCAGCAAAGATCAAAATAGTCAAAATAGCCTCCCTTCTAAGTCCAATCACCTTGGATAGCAAAATTACCTTTTTGACATATCTTAACAAAATATTAACACAAGATCTACATGAGTTGACGGAAAATAAGGAACTCTACAAAAGATATATATAGATATATAGGCAAAGTAATAGTTACATGATCATTTCTTAATTACGATAAGAGTTTTAACACTTACAATTCCAAAACATGATTACAAATTCTTAATCTTAATCTTCTAGGATAGCCATACGTCTTCAAATATTTCTGCTTCGTTGTCGTCTATGTAAATTTCATCAAAACTTGGCATGAAATGCCATGAGCTTGGAATGCCCAGTAAATGCACACATACTCTGTCCTTTTTTCCTAATCTAATACATAACCACAGTCATAATAAGTAATGAAGAATGACATACAAGTAAACAAGTAAAGAGTTACAATGTTAGATGTTAGTAATCTAGAAATCAATCAAAGATTTCATCCTCCCAACTGCAAGAATTGGATTCGAATTATTCGATATGCCCCCTCTTTTGCTGTTTCGCAGAATTTATCCTGGATGCCTATAACGATTACATACCGCGTAGCGCCAACCGAAGACCTCAAAAGAGATGGTAAAAATATATAACCACCTCTAACCTTATTTATCATAAGTACTTAGGGTCCGAATACAACTGATCCATTCAAGGTTTCCGAAACAACTACTTGTGCAAGACTTAACCTTCAATTGGAGAACACCTCCCATCAATCCATTATCATCTTATTATTATTCAAGTGATCGAAACCTAATTGCCACCCCAATTAATTTTCCTATTGAGTTAGATGTTTTAAGTTAAGGTTATAACAAGCATATCGAGACAATAATTTCTACATAAGCATGGGCATCAACAAAGAATATGGTAAAGAACATGACCATAACACATGCTAAAATCATACCAAGACATGAACAAGTGATAATAAGTACATCCATGGAGTTAAGAACATGAATTCATCAACAAAAGAATATAGTAAAGAATATAACCATAGCACATGCAAATATCATACCGTGACATGAACAAGTGATAATAAGCACATCCATGGAGTTAAGAACATGAATTCATCAACAAAAGTAAATTTTTAGATCAGATTTGGCACACTTTAAAGATTGCAATTAAAGAGACATCTTTTAGATTTATCCTAAACTTGGCCTTTCCATGGTTTGTAGAGAATTTTATCTAATTTTCAGAACATTTTCCAGAAGTGGCATAGTTTCCTATATTTTTAGTTATTTAAGAAATACTCCAGCGTTGTCCAGATTCCTCTACTATTATGAAAATCAAATTTTTTGTCAAACAGCTCACTCTTTTTTTGATAATTTTTTTTTTCCATGAAAGCTAACACATAAAGGAAGGTTTTGGCATAAAAATAAGGTTAAGGAGATTTTTCTACATTTTTCTAGAATTTTTTGCAAGTGGGTTGTAAAACCGATTCTTTGAGCACAAAGCTTGAAATAAGAGAAAAAGTAAGAAAGAAGGTGACCATGGATAATTTCACTTCCATTATGATGAAAACATGCCATATAATATATATTCAACTCAGAATTTTAGACTCAAGGTGTCCCTTTGGAAATCAAACACCACCATTTTAGACTTAAGGTGTACTTGTAACATGCTAAATAATTTCACTTCTAATTTTATTATCTCATTATTTATTTCTTCTATTATTTTTTCATCTACCATATCTAATTGTTTAGCTATTTATAATATAATTTTATATTTTATTTTATTATCATTTTCCTTTTCAACTATTTCTTTTAACTGTTTTAGGCTATAGTTACTTAACTCCATTATCTTTTTGATTTGTAGGTGAAACTAATACAACCTCTGGATTATTTCCTTTATATGGATAGGGATATAGATCTAATTCTTTTTGTTTTTCTAGATCTTGTATAAAATATCTAATTTTGTTTATTATTTTTAATTGATTAGTTCTAAGTTTTTTGTTAATTTCTTTTAATAGCCTAATTAAGGCATTATTTTGTTCTATTACTATTTGTAAAGAAATATTATTATTTAAGTTATCAAATTCTACTTCGTTACTATATTTAATACTCATACAAATGTTATTGGCAAGGCAGAGAAACCAGACTCTAATACCAATTTGTTTTGAGGGTTTGCAGATTTAATTTAATATTAATTCTTGCAAAAACTTTCGTTGATAATTTACACTTGTATTTTCTAAAGATATTTTATTTTTAATACTTGCAACTCTTTGGCTATAATTTATTATAGATTGTCCCGAGGCAATAGTCAAAAGAGAATTTAATCTATCTAACTCACTTTTTAATTCAGAAATATAATGTAAACTATCTTTTATTTTAGCTCGTAGTGCTGTAATTAAATGCATATAAATACTAATTCTAAGTTTATATGAAAATATAATTTTTTAATAACTATTTATGTTTTTTGTAATTTTTTTCCCCAAGTTTTTAGGATTAATTTATAATTTCTAAACTTATTGATGATTAGGCTCTTGATGAGGTGGCTTGGGTTGATGAGATGTATGTCCACCTGGATATTGAGCCAATTTAGGTAAGGAAAACTCGAGCTATATGGAATTTTGATTTTTGTTCTATATGTATACTTTCTACTGAGCCATGTAAATCTCTATGTATTTTTTTTTTTTTTTGGTGTGTATGGATGTGTTTAATATTTTCACCTAAATCTTCAAATTTAGAGATGCTAAATTTATTTAAAAGTTTATAGTAATTTAGTATTTCAAAATTTGATATCTCTAAAAAAAATTCTCGACGTATTAACTTTATTATTTTATTATATTTTATTTGACATACATTATAGAGATTAACAAATGAAACAAATTTTATTTACTCACTAATTTAATATCCTCTCATATTTGCCAAAGAGTGTCCTAATTTCAAAATTAAATAAAATATTAAGATTAAAAAAAAATTTACTAATTTATATAGAACTTTCGGTTTCATTTTTTTATTATGAGACTCATGTACCATTACCACAATAATCACCATCATGATTGGTCCGTTAAGGAATTATGGTCTTATTTGATTAAAATGATTAATATTGATAGTGAGGGATTATCAATATATGTAATTAGTGAATGATTGGTTATCCAACTGGATTATTGAGATGAATAATTGTTTTGTTCATGTTTATTTTACAATGAATATGAAAATATATAATTCTAATAATATATTCAATTTTATTTGATAGAATGTCTATCGAAAACTAATTTAGATAACAAAAATTGTAACCAAATATTGAAATTTAGGAATTAATAATCTCAATATTATGCGATAATCCAATCAATCAAACAATCCTCTGTCTACTAATAAATTAGCTCCATTCATTTGATCATTGAATTTGTTCTGTTGGATTGGGGAATGAAATTGGATTCTCTTCGTTCCTCCATTGGAGTGGAGGGGTATTGTTGGGCCCGGTGGACTCACTTTTGAGACTTGTTTTTATAATCTGAACTGTTCATATTTAGGGTTCGTCGAGTATATCATCACTGTAAAAAATCGGGTTGATCGGATAATGGAAACCATGTGTTCAAATACGTTTTATATGAAAACAATGAATGGTGAGAAAATAAACGATTCATACAAAATTAATCTGAACACGTGGTTTCCGTTATCGAATTAACTTAATTTGTTTTTCAGAGATAATGTATTCGATGAATCCTAAAATGTAAACGGTTCAAATTATCGAAGCGGGGCCTAAAATCGATCCATTAGACTGGACTGGATGACCTAGTTTGATCAAGGATTGGAGGGAGTCCAATAGCGCGTCTGATTATTGCGCCTAGTTATTGATTAGAGAATTAATTTTCTTGGTTATCCATCCAGATTAGGATTTACACTACTATATATGCACACACACATATAAATACCCAGCTTCAGTTTTAGTAACTTCATTCTTGGTCTTCATAGTTTAGTAACTTCATTCACTTTTAGTCTTCACGATATCATACACTTAGATTCGGTGATCTTCTTCGTTGGGTGTATCTGTTTTTCATTGCATTTTAGTAATATGATGTCACACACTTGGGTTCCCTCATCTTCGTTTGGTGGATTAGGGTTTAGTGATATGGAGACGACAACTCCGTGGTTGCTTAGACCTACACCTCCACTTCTATGGTTACCCACACCTATGTTACCTACGTTCTTGCCTACTGAAGATGAATAACTTTTGATCATCCTTAAGTTTCTTCAACACTCTCTTGCAACAGAAAAATAGTGTATATGGAAAAAGCCAAAAGTCGACTAGATTGAATTAAACACTGACGGATCTGTATGTGGTGGTCGAAATAATATTAGGATCATGAGTTATAGTGGTCTTCTACATGGTTACAATGGTCTTCCCATTTGTGCTTATGTCTCATCAGTTCTTCCTCCTAAAGATGTACTTAACATCTTTGTAGTCGAATTATGGGCCATATGGAGAGGTCTCATGCTTGCGTTCAACCTGGGTATAAAATCAATTTGGATTGAATCTGATTTGTTGAGTGTTGTCAAAACAATCAAGAAAGAGCAATAATGCTTTCATTCAACGATTAATAACGGATTGGACCACATTTGGCAACTTCTAAACAAGTTCAACCAATTCGAAATTTCTCATTCAGGGTGTGAATCTAACCAGGCTGTTGATTATCTCTCGAAGATGGATCTTGGAGTTAATGATGTTGTTCTACAGTGGTTGATTTTTTGGAAAGCCTGATCGATATTATCAATAAGGATGCTCATAGAAAGTTGTATATGAGAAGCAAGAAAGATTAGTTATGGTTTTGTTATAGGAGTTAAGTCATTTGTAATATTGTACAATTACAATTTGTTATATATGTACGTCCTCAAATTTGAATATAAAATATTAGGGTTGTGTTTTTATTTTTGAACATAATTTAGTCATTTGTGTTTTTATTCAAAAACTATTAACTATTTACTAAACCTGTAACAAGAGAGACCTTCATGGATATCAGTTCACATAATATTTTTATACTCTAGATCTCTGTTCCAAATTGATTCTACAAAACATAATAACTTAAGATTGCATTATCAATATATATGGTTTGCAATCACTAAACCTCAATCATTACTAAGCATGCTAAATCCCAAGATGTCAGAGAGATTTTGGGCCAACAAGGAATATACGCTTTGGGCTTTGATATCGGAAAATAGCTACTCCTTTGTACACTGTTCTTAGCATGCCATCCTAGGAAAGGACACAAAACAATGGTTGTGATTTCTTTGAAGGGGAAATAATTTCAAACAATGAGACTACCATCAAAACAAGCATATTGTGTATATGTGTGAAAAAGGCCTTCATTCTCTAATGATTAAAAAAATGTATAATTCTACATCTCTAAAAAAAACGTATCAAAGCATGAGAAGGATAGAGAGAGAAGTTGAACATTATTTGAATTATTCTATTCAAAAGAAAATAAGAACTTCATTAAAGGGTGCTTAATTCACAAAGTCAAAATACATATATCCAAATATTGCCTTACAAAATTAGTCAAGCACACCATTGACTCAATATTAAGATTTTCTATATTTAGTGAAGAAAATGAAGTTAAACAAAAGGTACCATAGCCATTTTTAAGAACCAACAAGGTGTGTGCAAGTGTTAATAGATCGCGTTTCAAATCCATACTAAAAATCAATCAACAAAATCACTCGATTTTTACTGTTAGATAAATGAATTGAAAGTTACACTACCTTTCATTCTTCAAAAATGCCAAATTGACATGCAGTGTGTTCAAAATCTATCTCGTCTTTGTACTAAATGAGCACATCACCATCTATCTTACATTCTTTCATACCACTATCAGTTCCATAGGAAGATCTTGCATTTTTAACCATGTCAGCAAAGTATTTAACATACTTGTCCTGAATTAAAAAATTAAGGCATAAATATACTAAATTTTGAGTTCACCTCAGATAGCCATTTTCAAATGTATCTTATACTTCCATCAAGTAGTTCAGATCCATTGACTTCCAATCAACCCTTTAGCAAAAGTAAAAAATCATCGATGTTGTAAGAATTGTTCACAAACTAATACCAAATTTTGTATGCAAAAAAAATAAAAATAAATAAATAAATAAATAATAATAATAATTTAAAAAAATAAAATAATTATAATTATAATTAAAATTAAAATTAAAAATGCTCCCATGCCTTAACACTATTCAGCTTAATTGGCTCAAGATATTATTTAAATTATTGGCCCCAAACTAGAACCTTACAAGGAAATCAGAGTAAGACAAAAACAAGCAAGGTTGTCAGAAAACCATAGCTGTAGGAAACAGTGAATAATAATTAACATTAAAGTCAAAAATGTTTAAAGAGGATTATTGCTGTAGAGGAAATACGACATATATTTACTTTGTCAAGAAATGTGTGAACAAAGTAAGGTAGCGCATGGATGCAGATGGTGTGTGGGTGCGTGCATGCATGGTGTATGTGTGTGAGAAATAACTAAGAGTCAATATTCAACAATAAATTTGTATCCCGGTGTAGTGATGATATAGGATTATACCATGCCAAATTTCTAAAAAACATACATTTAGAACAATATTTTGAGCAACAACATGGTTCAAATTTTACAACAATGATAACAATAAAATATTTAAGTTTGCTGAGTGAGTTTTGTTATTTCACAAAGTACAAAATCACTTCTGAACATTGTACATACATGTTCTTCAAAATTATATGTTTTGCACACTTTTGGACAAATAAATAGTCGACATTTGTGAGTCTCTTTTAACCTCAACCAATCATCCCAATAAGAGAAAATTTATGTTAAAGAAAATGTTCAATGAACAACAAACTATGACTCAATACACCACAAGGATATGCTTTTGGCCACTTTGAAGAGAGTTCATCCCATGTAGATTTAGCCAGCATCCACCCAAGTCCAAGGAAAAAATCTAAATGGTAAAGCATGTCCGCAAAGTGTAGCATAAAGCTGATTAGAGAATAGTTTCTTAAGATTTATGATTTAAAGAATAATTTTTATACGATGCAACATTCATTTGCCTGCCATAATCAAATAAACTAATTTCAATCCAAACATAAAAGTTATCATGCCTTTACAAGAACCTTGGAAGCAAAAAATCTTCAGAGTTAACTTTTTTTTGATAGGTCAGTTAAGGAGACTTGAACTGGAATCTATGGAAGGAATACAGACCTAAGCCCCTGAGAAGTCCCAAGGGGACAAAAAATCCTTGGAGTTACTACAAAATGACTAATAATTGTAACCTTTACGCAGGTTTATCAGTCAGCTTTACATTTGGTTCTAGAAGAATAATTATTTACCGATACAAGCTCCAAATGAACTTACAATGATCTTGCACAAACTGCTTTCGTTCATCGTCATTCCATGAAGAAACAACGACAATGGACCTATTTTGGATTCATACAAACTAAAGCAAAATGATAGTTAGAGGTTATGGACTTTGATCTTGACCTTCAAATAATGAAATGTACTTCCTAATAGGACTCACTTATCACTTTCAAGGAGTGATGAGTGAGTCCTCTCTTTGGAATGCATGCTTGGATAAATGATTGAGTGCTTGTTGCACACACTCACTTACGTATATGTTGTTGCACAACTGCCCTTGAACTACACTGATCTGATTCCTTGTAATCAAGGATATGTAGGCAACCTACGAGTTCAATCACTTGCATAAATGTATGGCACTGCCTTAAGCCTTAGGGTCATGTCAATTGAGATGGTCTCGAATTTTTGACATTTGTTTCTCATCACTTCATGATTGTTTGAGATCTGTTAAAGAGGGACAACTATAGACACCTCATTTTGACTGACCCTAAGACTTTGGGCTCTTGTAGACTTCCCGATGATGAAATGGTAAATTACTTCATCTTTAGAATGTTCAAGGATATTTGGAGTTGTTGTATAAACTTGTTTTGACCAAAAATAGACTTTTTGCAAAAATGACCATTTTACTCCTAAGCTCATTTTTGGCCGAAAATCAACCTTTTAACCTCGAGAAAGAGAGAAGTCTAGTTGTGCTTCGATCAATCGTTTTTTCCAATATTAGTGGCCGATTTTATAAAAAAAAATATTAATCAGAATGCAATTCGGGCTTACTTGTTCTGCAAGCAAGCCAAAGGCATAGGACCTCGCGCTTGTGCATGCCTGTATGACACGTGTACCAAGGAAATTGATGTATGCTTGTGTTAGCTGTACATGCCCACGAGATTCGTGCTTGTACACATTGGTTGTGCGTGTGCGTGAGACTGGTGCATACGTGCATCAAAGCGTTGGAGAGCCAGGTATGGAAACTCAATCTTAGTGCATTTTTGGAGGGAACAACGGAGGGAGAAGTGATGAAACCCTTGAAGAGTTCTAGAGCCTCCTTCTAGCTTTATAAATAGAGCCTCTCCCATTCTCTTTCAAGGGGTTGAAAACTTGGAGTGATTCTTGAGTTTTAGTGAGCCAAACACCCTCTCTTTTTCCTTCTTTGCCTTAGCCATGAAATCTCCTCACTCTCCTAGCAACTCTAAGCCTCTAAAAACACCTAAGGACTGAAGCTCTTGAACCCTAACTTGGAATTAAAGTTTAAGGAAGGCTTACAAGCAAGGAACTTGATTTTTCTTGCATTCTTTTTCGTGAGTTCTTTGGTTGATTAAACCAGTAGGTAAAACATCTTTACCTCTCTTATGTCAGTACCTTTTTTGCTTTACTTTTTAGTTTTGATTCTTGTTAGGTCGTTAGCTTACTATCTCATTTATGTAGTCTATTAGTTTTACCATTTTTTCAGTTATTCTCGCATGTTCTTCTCTCTATCTTGTTAGAACCACATGTTTTTAGGTTTTATTTAATCATGTAATGTTCATGCACAAGCCCGGTTTGATCATCATGTAGTATTTGTTAGTTGTCTTTTTTGCATAGTAATCATGTTAGTAGCCTCAAACTAGGCTTAGGATTTCATTTTGTATATATTAGTTGCATGATTAGGTTATGTTTATTTCAAGTATCACATATGAGACGCGTAAGTGGGCATCCAGGTAAGTTCATCTCTTCTTCCTTGGCATGTGCATGTCCTTGTTGCATTACTCTTTAAAGAATCAAAGTCTATATGCAAAATTGTGTATTTTATATGTTTTCATGAATATTGTGTATTTTAGTTTATGTTTAAGGCCATGGATTGTTAAAATCCATTTTTAATGAAAAATCATGGTTTGTGAAAATATGGCTTTATTAATTCAATCTAAAATATATGATATTAATTTTTACTCCAATAACATAGTTTTAGGTTAGTTAAAGGTTTTAGGGCCTAAAATGAATTTACGTGAATAATTAACCACTAAAATCATAAAACATAGAGTGAGCAGAGGCCAGTCTTCAGATTGGGCAAAAAGGGATGCTTCCATGTAAATGACCATTTTCTTTTGTACCTAAGCTCTCGAACCCAATTTTTTTTTTTTTTTTTGGTTATGACGGACTAAGCCTTAATTTAGTTTTCATCGTTAAAAGTTTCTTAATTTTCCTTTAAAATTAAGTGGTGACTCTTTGTTGGTCAAAGTAAGTCGGTATGGGATGCATGCCGTAGACTCGAAAAAGGCACGACACCCTCACTTATGCAGTGTTGTTTTGGTTCTGGCCACTCATACGGTGGGTTTGGCTGCACGTGCAGCCATCAAGCAGAACTTCGGGTTGAAGGTGTTCTTGATGTTCTAACTTAATTTTCTCCATCCTAAAGCCTCAAATCTTGCTATATGATGTGCTAGAACATAAATATATGATGTAGATTAGTAGTTCTTTTGATTTCTCTTCTTTTTCTTTTGCTTCTTCTCCTTCTCCTCCTTCTCCTCCTTCTCCTCTCACGAACTCTAGCTCTCTCTATTCTTCTCGTTTATTTTATATGAATTAATTGGTTAAGTGTTTCACTAATTATTTCATTAGCTTAATTAATCATGATTAGTTGTAATTAATCATATTTAGTTCTTAATTATCATTAGCCTAATTAGTCTCGCTCAGGCTTAGTTAATCTCGCTTAACTTATGCTAACCTCACTTAATTTTTAACAAAGTGTTCAAAGGGCTCCATTCATTAAATTAAAACCATTAATCTCCTCAATTAAGGATTCTAAGATTTCTAGATATTCAATATTCAAGTTTAAAGTTGTCCCCTATCTCTAAAATGTTCTCCCAAAATTCTACACCAAAGTTTCTTATCTAGGCATAAGCATTCCTAAGTTCTTTATCATTGGTACTCTTTCTTAAGGTCTTTTATTCGCGCTTGGCATTAAGTTTTTTATTACAATATACTCTCTGCTTCTAATTCTCTATTCTTAACATATACACTTATTAAGTTGTCTATCTGTTATATTCATCTTCTAAGTTGTTGTCTTAAGAAATTGTATCTCTACTTCTAATCAAATGTAAGGTAATTAGATCAAGGTAAGTATTCAACCACGTCACGTATAAATACTTCTGATTTGGTACATGTTTACTTTCTAAATTGAAGAGGTGACTGCTTCCCAAGTCTTGACAGTTAACAATAAAATTCACATGTTCAAAACTTTCTAGTTAGTACTCATTTCTAAGCTTCACTTTAGGTATTTTATGTAATAAGATAGTTAATTTGACTTAGGACATTCAAAAATGGATAATAATATGGTTGCGGCACGTGGAATTATTTGAGGTGTTACACAGAGGATTCACAAAGTTTTGAGGGTGGGTAAGTTTTGAAGGTTTTGAAGTGTGTGGGTGGTGATGAAGGCGTGTACTCTCATACACCTTATCTTATGATTAAGTGGTAATGTGGGCTTAATTGTAAGATGGGATGTCCTAAAATAATTGATGTTCTTTTTAATAATTTCATTTGAGGTTATTATTGTAATTAAAAAATATATATATAAAAAAATGAGGGATTCAAAATAATAAGTGGGGTGCTAATAGCAACACTCTATTTAGAACACAACCCCTCAGTTACTTTTTAGGAAAGTGAATAAATTATTTTATTCATTGACTTTAGTTTTATTTTGATCAAAGCAATAACAATAGAGAATAAATTATTTTGTTCATTGACTTTGGTTTTATTTTGATCAAAGCAATAACAATTGGACTAAATTCGTACAATTTGAAAAATCGTAGACAAAATTAATGCAATTATGTCGATCCATTTTGTGGCAAGATCTGCAGCATGTTGGGGCTGTGAGTTTAGTCCGCTCCTTTATATATAATATATATATATATATATAAAGAATAAATTAACGAGTAATGTTAGGAACTCTAAATAATCTATCAATTTTTTTACCAAACCTCTCACAACATCCATCTGTGTTTATCAAATTTTTTACCAAACCTCTCACAACATCCATCTGTGTTTGTGTGGGTCTCACACCCATGTGAGAGGTTTGGTAAAAAATTTAGTAAATTATTTGGAATCATTTTCCTAAATTAACATGAGATAAATCATAGGGATTACGTGTAATTTGCTCCTTTTTATACCAAAAACATAAACCACGTTTAGTTTATAACAAACTTAAATCCAAATTTTACATAAAACATGATATTAAGCCATGTTTTGGGCTAGATGTTACCGATCCCTAACATGATATTGGGCTACAGGACCAATAGGTAGTGTTGAATTTGATCCATTGGGACATGTTTTGGGCTGGATGTTGGAAAAATGGAGACTTGGTGGGCTTTTCAACATGATCAGTTCAGGGCAGGCCTTGGGTACTGCTTTCCAACATGATTCAGTCCAGCAAGAAGGTTGATTAATGTGTGCAATTGGGACCGACTTGACCAGAGCAACTTGACTGCACTTTAAATTTTTTAAGATTTGGATAGTATATTTTTGAATTCATGTGAATTTGGCAAAAAATCAAAAAAATCAAAAGATGAAATTAAATTTAGATCGGGCTTGGATAAAGATATCGGATAGCTCGAAAGTATGTGTAAAAATATAAAATATGCAAATAAATTATTCATCATCCGATAATATTAAAATAATATGGGTCATCAAGTCATATTCACTTATCATATGCACAATTAATACAACACAAAACCTAACATTTATTTTCTCACTTTGAAATAACAAAAATTACTGTAGCAGAACAATGGTTCCTCAGGTCCGTTTGTTTTCCTCTTTCATAGTCCAAAGCGGACTATGAAAGATGAACAGTGTATATACCTCCTGTTTGTTTTGGCAATATACACCGGATTCATAGTCCGAAAACCAACGGATTAACAATCTCTCCTAAGACTTGGTATTGAAAAAAGAAGCTCTTGGGATTACAATGTAAATGACTATATTATCCACCATATCATCAAACAGAGAAAACAGATCCCTCCTCCAAATCTTTATCCACACTCAAAAAATTCAAAAAAGATCATGAAACAGAAATAAATTTTTTTGAAAAAATTTACAAAACAGATCATCAAACAAAAAAAAAATTCAACTGCTTTAAATTTTTTTGAACAAATTTCCAAAATTACAAATATAAAAAAATAATAACAAAAAAGATCAACAAATTCACAAAATCATCAAACAAGTTCTCAAAATCAACAAAATAATAATAAGAAATCAACAAAATCACCAAGAGAGAAGAGAGAGAGAGAGACACGTGAGGTAGACAGAGACAGAGAAACCATTGGTGAACTCATGGCAAAGCTTGAAGTTGTGATCATCAATCACCAACAGATCATCAATCAGCTTGAAGTTGTGATCATCAATGACAAAGCTTGAGCAAGAGAGAGACACGTGAAGAAGAGAGAGAGAGACAGAGAGCAGGATTTTTGCACAAGAAGGCCAACTCCACAATGAGATTTTCCTGGGTGAACTCACAGAGGCAACACGTTTTGATAAATTGATAATGCTTTGAATGGTCAAAACCATGGGCTGGTTTTTTGAGAAACCATTGGCTGGTTTCTTTAATAATAATAATAATAATATTATTAAAAAATAGAAATAGATTAATTATATGATTTTAATTATAATAATAAAAATGGTTTCTTTAATAATAATAATAAATAGATTAATAGTTGAATTTTTTTATTATTTTTAATTATATGATTTTAATTATAATTTTTGAATAGTTTAATTGGGTAATGCATTTATTAGTTCGTATAAGTTTAACTTTAATACTAATACAACAAGGGTATTTTTGTAATTTTACATGATTAATCCCATTCTTATCTCTCAAAACAAACATCAACTATTACTAGGCCACTGGTTATCAAACAAACACATTTTTCTTAATCTCCTCACTAACAGTCCCCTCACTATTAATCCCCTCACTATGAATCCCCTCCATTCTATCTCTGAAAACAAACGGGGCCAATTCTCATCCCTTTATCCTCCCCGTCTCTCTCTATCATCATATAAATTATTTATTTTGATGTTTTTAAAAATTTGACTTATCTTGTTTCAATTTTCTGAATTTAATTTTTCATATATTTTTTTTATTTTTAGTGAATTTTTTTTTAATATTCTAAGCAATTTTTTTACTTTCTAGATATTCAAAAATAAATTAATAAATACACAAGAATACGAAAATGTATTGAATTTTCATATTTGTTTTGTATTTTTGGTATTTAGTGATTTTTTTAAAGATTTTTTCCCAAATATTATACTATTTAATTGTATTTATATTGAGTGTATCTAAAAAGTAAAAAAAATTCTTAAAATATTAAAAAAATTCACTAAAAATGAGAAAAATATGAAAAATACAAAATATAATTTTTAGAAAATTGAGTTCAGAAAATTAGAACCAAAATAAGGTGAATATGATCTAACTCTGACAAATTAATTAGCCTAGGTGCCAAGAAAAAACAAGATCAAATATATGGACAATTTTGTCAATTAGGGCAGTTAAGATCTAACCTGAATTTAATTATTATGCTCAATTCGAACTTAAGCAGACAAATTCAAACCTAGATTTACATTAAAAATATTGAAGAAATTTTGAATAACCTCATGTAATTTCCAAAGTAGCCCTCGCATGAGTCCAGATCCTCTCCAGCCAGTGTCTCCAGCCATTCTTCCTATCAACGACCTGGATTTGGCCACGTCACTTTGGGCAAAAGCTATGGCTTAGATTAGATGCTTGCTAATAAAATAAAAACATTTGAATTTCATTTCATTCAACACAGCAACAAAGCTTCCCTCACATTTACTTCTTCCCTCCTTCTTCGAAGCTCTGGTGAACGACGATTAGCGGCAAATCCAAGTCGGTGGCGAACATCGACAATCTTTCCTTCTCTCCCTCTATCTTATTGACAATGTAAATTTGCATCAGATCAACATACCCAACTGAGTGCTGAAGCAGCATAGGCTCAAATGTTCAAATCTCTAAACAAGAAAAAGAAAACACAAACAAAGTTGAAAATTTGCAAGCAATGAGAGTCTTTTTGACTAGGTCCTAAATTTGGAAATGGGTTTGTTCTATAGAGCTGAAGAACTGAAGATTCAAATGAAAAATTAGAAAAATACCACAAAAACAACAGAAATCTATGCCTAATAGCCTAAACTCTAACAATGACTTCAGATTTATCACTGACCAATAAGCAAAAAAATAAATTCACTGTTTTCATTTTCATAAAAAAAAATACACTAAAATTAATTTAGTGAAAAGTAGAACCCAAATTATATAAACTGAAAAGGAGCAACTGGGTCTACTCCAAATCTGAAAATGGAGTCAAAAAACAAAACCAAAGCCAATAAGAAAAGCAAAAAAAGATCAGATTTTTAGAAGATTTACATCTTCAAGCTCTCCAAACCCAAAAATGAAATTGAAAAGGAGATAAGAGCTAATATAGATTAGTAGAAAAAGAAAGAGATTTGGTAGGACACTTACTTATCAGCATTGATGACAACAAACTCATTCCTGTTATGTGAACCAGCAACGAGTCGTCCATTGGTGTCATTTTTTTTTTATTTTTTTTATTTTTTTTTAGCAAGCATCTGATCTGAGACGTAACTTTTGCTCAAAGTGACGTGGCCAAATCTTGGCCGTTGATAGGAGGAATGGCTGGAGACACTAGCTGGAAAGGATCTGGACTCACCCACGCATAACATTCCCAACCTAGAAGAGTCACTCTTGAAGTATGGTCACTTGTCTCCCCCCCATGGAGAAAAGGTAGACTTGTCCACTTCTAGGATTTATTATAGTAGACCAAAGCCTATACTACTCAAGCATTCTCTAGTAAGGGTAGTCGCGATTTGGTTGCGGTCGGAAAACTTCCAATCCGCTATTCGTTCGCTAGATTGGCAAATTGAAAAAAAATCAATCCACATCCGTCCATTAGATTGACAGATGTAGATTAAATGGATTGGCGGATGGATGTGAATTGGTTTGGCGGTTTAAACTTTTACAAATTTTGAACATAATACAACAACTTGTCAAAATTTTGTTTTGGATAACAATTCAACTCAATATAACTAAAAGATTATCAAGTAAATTGTCAAATGCCAATAATAAAAACCATGCATTATCAAAACATTTCATTACTTTTTTTTATTTATTTAAAAACTATGTAATTTGACAAAAATACAAAATATTAACATTTGCTATTTGATAAAAGAATTTCTAAATTGAAAACAAATTAAAAACACAACAGAATATCTAAACACATTTTCAATTAAAAATATAAATAGAATATCTAAACAAATTGAAAACACAAAGTTTTACAAATTATTAGATGTGGTCGCGGTTTGGCTGTTCGGTTGTGAGAAAAGGAACCTCAAATCTATCATCCGTACAAAATTAGGCGGATTGAAAAAAATCAATCCGCAACTGTCCATTCATCATCATGCATCCGTCCTAAATACGGCGGATCGGTTCTGTTTGGTCAGCTTGGGCGGATCGGAATATCCGTTGCTCACTCCTATTATCCAGTACACATCATGAGAGTTGTGTTTAGTTTATGAATTAAGATATAAATTTAAAAAAAAAAAAGAAGAAGAAAAATATAAATAAAATATGAATTAAATACAGTTACATTTCACACACTTTTCCTATATTTTTTTTCTTTTTAAATTTTATTTAAATTTATAATCTAAACACAATATAAAAAACTCAAAATTATTGATTAGGTAAATGTAGTGGTTAAGGCTGCCGTTTTGATTGATTATTGTGCGATGGCTCATGATCCGTATACTTGTCCGCTACACACACCCACTCTCCTTTTTTTATTTTATTTTTTTATTGATCATGCATGTATTAACTCGTTAATTTTTGAATGTCAATAGTATTTGTAGTGCAAGGATTTGGGAATACTCCAATATAAATACATAAGGTTAATTATATTTTTTACTCTTGTAATTTAGTTTAAATTTTATTGCAATCTCTATAATTTTAAATAAAATAATTTAGTCTCTACACCGTAAGTGTAGTTTCAATTTGGTATTTCCATTCAAATTAGAGGTTCAAATTAATAATTTTAAGACACTTGTCAATTTCTAAAGTATGTACATAGACAAAATTGATAAAAATTTAGACAAAAGGACTAAATTGAAACTCGACTCAAAGTGTCAGGACGAAATTATTCAAATTGAAATAATAAGAATTAAAGTGGAATTTAAATCAAATTATAAAGATTAAAATTATAATTAACCCTAATACATAGGCTACGTTTTGCTTGATAAAAAATGATTTGGGGGGGGGGAGGTGGTGTTCGGTTTATTAAAATGGAGATAGAATGGATTGATCATTTCATTGGGATGTATATATTATTTTTGATCGGCGAAAGTCAATTGTTAGTTGTTAGATTAACATATGAGAAAGCCTCCCCACCCATTGCAAAGTGTTGGCATTTTTCCATAATAATACTAGAAAAAAATATATAAAATAAATTAAATAGAATTGACAAAATATTTTTTTTAATTAAAGAATGAAATACATAATAAATTACAAAACTAAAAATATAGGAATGAACTAGATTACATCATGAAACATATTACAAGACTGATCCACATAAACATACAAAATAATATACAAGAAATATTTTAAATATAAAAGTTTGAAGAACAAAAGATAAGCAACGCAAACCGAAACCTGTGTGATATCATAATTTCCTTAAAATAGATTCACCGCCTCCTGATAGGTGTTGAAGGTATGCCAGCGTTTGTCTCCCAAGATATGATGGTCGAAGCTAGCTCATGCAGAAGCACATTTTGAATAGTTTCGGTGAACTTGACAATGACAGCACTTTCTCTCTCTAACAAGAACTAAAGAAGGGGCTAGCACAAAGAAAATAGAAAACAATTCTTTTGTATAAAAATCATCTCTAACTTTATTATCTCAAAACACCATCTCATTTTTCATCAAAAATTTCTCTAAGATTATCCTACCAAGTTGGAGGGGAAAGCCTCTTTTTATACTTGTAGGTGAAAACCTTAGCCATTGAAGGCAAACATTAATAGGATCATCAAATTGTCATTAACTAAGGCTATCAACTCTAACCATTAGGGTTAGAGTTACAAAGATTAAAAATTTATGACCATTAATATGGTCATCAATTCCATCATCAAATTATGAGAGTTACAAAGGTTGAAAACCCCCCTTGCATTATATATATAATGCTATTTAAATAATCCAACTAGATGTGTTGCAAAACGGATACAGGTGTTGGGCACAACCTGATCTAAACCCAGTCTGAAACATATGCGTAAGACAAACCCAGTCTAACATAGCATAACCTGACTCATGCACAAGACTAAGTTCAACATATGCACTTACACAAGCCTAGGACAGTCCAAACTAAGACTGAGGCCTCGTTTAGCATGGGCTTATTTTAACCTAAAAGTTAAAAAGTTACTAAAAAAATCAAAATGTCTAGAATCTATACCAAAAAGTCAAAGATTTCATTTTCTCTATACTTTTTGCACATATTTTCGTAAAAAATCAAAAATTCATTTCAAACATATTAGTTTTTTTTATCTCATATTTTAGCTAAAAAGTCAAAAAGTTACTAAAATAGTTTGTTCCCAAAGGAGGCTTAAGACTAAGTCTAAGTCCAAGCCTAGGTCCATGCCCAAGACTAACTTCTATTGATGCTCACTTTATGAGACAATTCTCATTCACAATCTAATGGTTTCGGTTCATTATTTCTATATTGTAACATTTTCACTCAAGAGAATACAAAACTACTCAGACTCACCTCAAACAGTGGTTGAATCCCATTTTAGTTTCGAATTAAAATTTTCAAAAAACTATTATTTTCCAACACAAAGTATCAAGTGCTTGCCCTCTTAATTCATCTCCCTCTAAGAAGAGTTAAACTCACGACCTCTCTTTAAGGATTAAACCGTTAAAAAAGTTATGGTGATCAACTAGGTTAGATCTAGTTAGTTGAGATATATATACTTTGATGTTTAAATTATTAAAAAGTAATAAAAAAATATATTATAAATAGAACCACTATTTAACATTACACGTGAATGAATATTTAGTAGAAAAATTAAGAGATGAACATTGCATTAGCATAAACGTAGTCATAAGCTCACTGCGATGTCAGAGATGAGAGGCCTTCAAATGTGAGGATTTGAAAGAGATCTGCAAACATTTTCTCAAAACGACATAGTGATAAAAAGGATTAGACCCACAATTAATGAACATGAATCTAGGTTTTTATGTTACCACTAACCTTTTGATATACAGCTACCCAACAAGCCAAGGCTTGGGATACGTACTATATAGGTGCACCCAAGCACCAAAGAAAAATAAAGGGGAAATAACTGATCAGTATTGTCAACAAAAATAACTAACTGCTAATGCTGTGTTTGGTTTGGGAGATTTGGGGAGGAATTTGGAAAGGGAAAGGGAAAAAGTGTGTGAAATTAGGTAAAATTTAGGCATGTTTTATTCACATTTCACCTACTTTTTCCATTTCCCTTTCCAAATCCGTCCTCAAATCCCTTAACCAAACATTGCGGAAATATAATAATTTTTTGAAGTTACAACTCGGGGTAATTTCTCCAAAAATAAATAATTACCTTTTTGTGTTTCTTAAATTTCTTGAATAGATTTAGAACCCAATTTGCAACTGTTTCTTTTTCTTTATTTATTCAGTAATTTACGTGCACAAAATTCAATTAAAAAGCAAACTACTAACAATGGTGAATCCCACCACATGTTACAAGATTTATTCTTGGGACCAAATTCTGAGGCAATTTTAAGGAAGAGTGGAAAATTAAATTTTTAACCAGCAATTCATTTTTTAAAATTCAGATCGACTCCTAACTTTGACTCATATAGACTATTTGAGTTGTGTGTGAAACATTACAACAATTTAATTAAAACAAGCATGGCTTAAGGTCTACTAAACCATGAGGTGGTAAACTACATTGCATTGCAATTTTATTTTATTTTATTTTATTTCAGAATTTTAAGCATTTGATTGATGTAATTATATTTTTTGTTTTTTTTTAATTTTTATTTTTTAACATTGTAGCTTGAAGCAACGTAATGAAGAATTTTTATAATGCTATATTGGAACTTTTATAGAAAATAATTATCCTTCACGTATCTTATTTCATTCTATTAAATGTATTCTTACTCTTGCACTTATGACTTCTATATATCACTAAGAAAAAAATAAAAACAAAACAAGGAAAAAAAGAATGAAGACTTACATCTTCATTTAACATATAACAACCCTCCAAATTGACCCCAATACAAATATTTCTCATGGTTTAGTCATGTGTTTGCCTGAAGAACACAAGTTTGACCCGAAAGTGTGATAATTTATGTTCCGGCTAGGTGCAGAAGAGTATCGTAGCCCTTTAGGCAAGCAACCATTGACATCTCTACTTTGAAAGGAGTCATGTTGTCCATGGCTTGTTTCAGGCTTGAAATCCGCATAGTCTTGAGATTTCGATCCCAGAGGCCTCGTGGCAGCAACAACCCTAGACACGGTGTTTGTTGGACGTGACAAGGCCAAAGGAGGAGAGAGAAGGAGAAGGAGATGGAGGATGACCGTGAAGAGGAGAGTAGTGGACATTTTGAAGGTTTTGCTTTTGTTGTGGAGGAATGTACATATGTGGTTTTGTAAGGGTTTGTGTTTGGAAATTAAAGACCAAACAGTGCCTTAAATAGGCTCGTGAGGAACATAGAAGTCATAGATTTCATGAAAACCAGCTCATAGTTAGCAAAGCATTCTAGTTTTAGATTTGCTTAGTAGTACTATTTGGTAGTTGTGGAGTGAGTTGGATTTAGCTTGACTTTTGACATTGTAGGTGGGGATGCTCGTGCCCTTAATTACTACTATTTTCTATGTTTTTGTTGCCAAAAGTCAAATTTATTTTCCATCTCCATATATGTTAACACATATTACATATAAACAAAAGCGTGATTACATTCTTTTTTTGCTTGAAGTTGTTATTTGTTTTCGACCTTGGAAGAAAAGGGGGCAAATTTCGCTCTATCTCGTTATGATTTAACTCATGTACAGATTACTCCATCGTATTCGGAAATAATCCACATAGTCCTCTAGTGATTTATGGACTAGAGTACACCGTTAAACATGCCGTCCAACTTAATAGTAAGTGTAAAACATAGGTTGGACATAAGGGGATTATATACTCATTTTCAAATTTTAAAGAGATAAATCACACATGAAATAATTTAAGTACAGGAGCTTAAAGTGAATTTTGTCTCCTAAGCAAATGACAAAAATATCCGTAATTTACACACATGTTACTTACATACATGGGTATTTTAACATTTTTCATTAAATCGTTCATAAGCCTAATGGTGCACTTTAGTCTATAAATATGTAGCTATTTCCAAATGATAAGGGGTTAATCCACACATAGGTTGGGCTTATTCTATGAAGCATGGATACTCTGAAACGGCCCCCGTACATGTGTCGGATACGTATCAGATATGAATACACATCTGATACGGCGAAATACGTATTAGATACGGCAAAGAAGTATCCCAATTTTTTTTTTAATTTTTTTGAATTTTGGATACGTTTGGGATACACGAGGATACTTCAGGGATATGTTTAGGATACTTTCGAGATACGGCGAGGCGAAAAAATAATTTTAAAAACTTATAATGGGTCAAAATGTAAAATAACAAAGGTAATCTAAAATAAATAAATAAATAAATAAATAAAATCAACCAAGCCCTAGCTCAAGGCTCTTGAACAACAACAAGGAGGAGGAGGAGTCTTTATTGTCTCTATCGCAAGGTTCACGAATAGTAGCGAAGATGAGGAAGAGGAGGAGGCGGAGTTGAACAAGGTTCGTCCTCTCGCTCTCTTTCTCTCTCTCCTCCCTCTCGCAATCTCACTTTCTCTCCCTCTCGCTCGATCTCTCTGTCCCTCTCGCTTAATCTCACTCACTCTCTCTCTCTGTCTCTCCCTCCTGCTCAATCTCACTTACTCTTTCTGTCTTTGACCCCTTTGAATTTCTTTATTTTTTTTTCTTTTTCCGTTTTTTTTTTTTGGCAGCTAAGCTGAAAGGCAATCCTAATCCGAGGTATATTTACTCTATTCCAGTCCTGTTAAATAGTAACCGAAAATTTACTCTTAATTTTTTTTTTCTATACCTGTGTTGCATCTTCTGCTTAATGTTAATTTATGTTTTCCCTTCAGTAACTTGTTACAGATTATCTCTTTAAAGATTTAAGAGATTTAATTAAATTGCTGATTTTTTTTTTTTTTATGTTCATGCCAAAAGATAACTACATTAATGTTTTGTTTGATTTCTTTACCAAATTTATAAATTTTAGGAAATGAGTTCAGGTACGGGAAGTTTAGGTTCAACAAGTGGAACAAGTTGAAACTATTGACCTTGAAGACTCTTAGCTTTATAAGAATCTTTCTTTTTTTTTTATCAAGTTGTCTTTTGCTTTAGGTTTTATTTTTATGCATATTACATTACGGGAAGTTTAGGTTCAACAAGTGGAACAAGTTGAAGCTATTGACCTTAAAGACTCTTAGCTTTATATGAATCTTTTTTTTCTTTTCTTTTTTTTTTATCAAGTTGTCTTTTGCTTTAGGTTTTATTTTATGCATATTATATTACTAAAAATTGTAAAAATAATATTTTTTATGAACGTATCCCCACCGTACCCGTATCCTAGTTTTTCAAAATTTTTCGTATCGCCATATTCGTGCTTCCTAGGGCTTATTTCTATAATTTGAATTGGAGAGTATTGTTTGAACCCATGCAGTTTACTATGAGTTTTGTTTTTATAATTCAATTAATCAGTTTATTTTGTAAGGTTCTCCATGTATAATGTCCATGAAAAAATTTAAGTTGAGTTGATAATCGTAACATCTTCATTTTATTGCGTCTAAAAAAAATGAATAGTTTATTTTTAAAAAAAAAACACTTGTCATTCATTTTGTTAGAGTCAAATGCGATAAAATAAACCAATTACAATTATAGGATCGACCTAATTATTTTCATAGATTATATAAACAAAGAGTCTTATAAAATAAATAATTTAAATCATCAAAATAAAATCCGTAATCAACCTCGAGAGCCAAAACAACACTTCTAATCCAGATGGAAACTGGAGGCCATCAGCAAGGGGCCATCCTAGTTGGTAAGAGAATTTGTTCCCCTCCTCATTGATTACATTTCAAATTCCCTATTGTTCAAGTGGAAGTCTAACGGTATAGGTGGATCGACTGGTTTTCTCCAGTTTGACTTGTAAGGGTAGATCTTTAAGGATCCTGTTTTGGGAGTGTTCTGGGCATAAATAAATAAATTATAAAAAAAAAAAAAAAACCTGGAGGCCTAAACCTATAGTTGCCAAGATTGTTTCATCACTAAGATAATTCTACAAACACAAAAGTGTATAATAATGCACAAATACAATGTTGGCAAAAATATAATCTTTTTACATAAATAAAATAAAATAAAATAAAATAAGGCTTACTTTTAATCACTTTCACAAACTTGTTTGGGATGTAGTTTTTTTTGGGGTTTTTTTTTTTACTAAAATAGTTAATAAAGACAAAAGATGTTAAAATAGTAAATAAAATAAAATGTCATATACAAATTATAATCATTTTACTTTTTTCCACACAATTATCAAATCAACTAAAAAAAAAGAAGCCAACTATCATTACAAACATAATTTTTTTAACCAAGTTAAAATAGTCAAATAGTCAAAAAGTCAACCAAAATAGTCAAATTCCCACCCAAAAAAAAAACTCATTAAAAGCAGTATAGAAAACTGATTAAATTCAAAAGAAATAAAAAAATTGTTTTATTTTAAAAATACTTTTTCATTCATTTGTTCTTCTCCCATATCTCCAGCACTGCTTATCGTTGTAATCGATCACCACCTGTGACAGTCAAACCTCTTGAGTCACCACCTTTCATGAGTTTCCCTCCCCCACCCTTGCCTCAAGCCTTCACTTTTGATCAATAATGATACATACTGGGTGTCAATGTCGATTTCCGACCACACTGTCAACTCAATATTCAGTTGGAGAACACTGACAGAATAGATGGCGCCTGATTGACTTGCAATAGAAAGAAGAGATTCCAGCGGTGGTTCGTCCACCCGGGGGCACTCCGACGATCAAGTCAGTTATCTCTCAAAGATAAATCAAGTACTTAACTCCCTGTTCAAAATATAAATTGCATATGTTAGACCCATGGGGATGCCTCTGTAACAACCCTCATACTGTTTACTGATTAATGACTGATTGATTACCGTTAATCACCAATTACTGTTAAACGGAACTGATAATGACTGATAACTGACTGATAAATGAACTGATTAAAGTACTGAAACGACTGACTGAAAACTGGAACCGAAATGATTGAGTACATCTGTTTGAATTGCATTCTATCTGTTGATTGTTTCTTTAATCTGTTCATGCTTATATGTTTAAACTGCTAATTGAAGGCCTTATCGGCGGCCGAATTAGAAATTGATTAATGTTTTAGGACCCTCATAATTAATGTGATTTTATGGCATAATTATCTGAAATTTGATTAGGTATGATTAAATTAGATTAAATAATGAGTTAATTGCAGAGTTGACTTATTTACCGTTTCGCCACTTAGTGGCCACCACTTCACACCTCTTGAGCCTTATTACACTCCACGTGCTTGATCAAAACAAACTTTTCTTCTCCCATTCTTGCACTCAACCGACCCAAGAGGAGAGTTAGAGAGAGAGAGAGAGAATTGTTCTAGAGAATTGGCTTGAAAGGCTTGAAGAGATCATAGGAGATTTGCCTAATTGGACTCCTAAACCTTGAATACAAGCTCTAGGTAAGGATTTTATCTTCTCATTCTTGTGTTTGAACTGGTTCTTGCATGGTTCATGTCTAGTTGTAGAGCTAAGTCATGAATTGGTCCATTAATGGTGAATTGAAGCTCAATCTTTGCATGCATGTTCATAAATTGGAGTTTTGAGGTTGTAGTTCATAATACCTCACATGCATGTCCATCTTTTGGTCATACTCCATGAGTTCATCTTATCTTTGAAGGTTTGAGCTCTTTTGAAACAGCATTAAAGCTTTGAAAACGATTTAAGATCATGCATGTCAGAAGTATCCCATTTTTTTTTTTTAATTTTTTGAATTTCGGATAAGTTTGGGATACGCGAGGATATTTCAGGGATACGTTTAGGATACTTTCGAGATACGGCGAGACGAAAAAATAATTTAAAAAACTTATAATGGGTCAAAATGTAAAATAACAAAGGTAATCTAAAATAAAACAAAAAAAAAAAAAAAAAAATCAACCAAGCCCTAGCTCAAGGCTCTTGAACAACAAGAAGAAGGAGGAGGAGGAGGAGGAGTCTTTATTGTCTCTATCGCAAGGTTCATGAATAGCAGCGAAGAGGAGGAAGAGGAGGAGGAGGAGTTGAACAAAGTTCGGGCGGTAGTGATGGGGATGGGAGTTCTGGGTATTGGGATTCAAATCATAGGAATAACATCACGGAGGAGTATTATCAGAAGATGATTGATGCATACCCTGGAGGTGCTCTGCTTCTTAGCAATTATGCTAAATTCTTGAAAGAGGTATATATACACTACAGTTCAATTTCACTTTTTGTTTGGAATGAATCATAGCTAAGCTGAAAGGCAATCCTAATTCGAGGTATATTTACTCTATTCCAATCCTGTTAAATAGTAACTGAAAATTTACTCTTAATTTTTTTTTCTATACCTGTGTTGCATCTTCTGCTTAATGTTAATTTATGTTTTCCCTTCAATAACTTGTTACAGATTATCTCTTTAAAAATTTAAGAGATTTAATTGAATTGTTGAATTTTTTATTTTATTTTATTTTATTTTATTTTTTTTAATGTTCATGCCAAAAGATAACTACATTAATGTTTTGTTTGATTTCTTTACCAAATTTATAAATTTTAGGAAATGAGTTCATGTACGGGAAGTTTAGGTTCAACAAATGGAACTAGTTGAAACTATTGACCTTGAAGATTCTTAGCTTTATAGGAATCTTTTTTTTTTTTTTATCAAGTTGTCTTTTACTTTAGGTTTTATTTTATGCATATTACATTACTAAAAATTGTAAAAATAATATTTTTTACGAACGTATCCCCACCGTACCCGTATTCTAATTATTCAAAATTTTTCATATCGCCATATTCGTGCTTCCTGGGGCTTATTTCTATAATTTGAATTGGAGAGTATTGTTTGAACTCGTGCAGTTTACTATGAGTTTTGTTTTTATAATTCAATTAATCGGTTTATTTTGTAAGGCTCTCCATGTATAATGTCCATGAAAAAATTTAAGTTGAGTTGATAATTGTAACATCTTCATTTTATTGCGTCTAAAAAAAATGAATAGTTTATTTAAAAAAAAAAAACACTTGTCATTCATTTTATTAGAGTCAAATGCGATAAAATAAACCAATTACAATTATAGGATCGACCTAATTATTTTCATAGATTATATAAACAAAGAGTCTTATAAAATAAATAATTTAAATCATCAAAATAAAATCCGTAATCAACCTCATGAGCCAAAACAACACTTCTAATCCAGATGGAAACTAAAGGCCATCAGCAAGGGGCCATCCTAGTTGGTAAGAGAGTTTGTTCCCCTCCTCATTGATTACGGTTCAAATTCCCTATTATTCAAGTGGAAGTCTGACGGTATAGGTGGATCGACTGGTTTTCTCCAGTTTGACTTGTAAGGATAGATCTTAAGGATCCTTGTTTTGGGAGTGTTCTGGGCATAAATAAAAAAATTATAAAAAAAAAAAAAAAACCTGGAGGCCTAAACCTATAGTTGCCAAGATTGTTTCATCACTAAGATAATTCTACAAACACAAAAGTGTATAATAATGCACAAATACAATGTTGGCAAAAATATAATCTTTTTACATAAAAATAAAATAAAATAAAATAAAATTAGGCTTACTTTTAATCACTTTCACAAACTTGTTTGGGATGTAGTTTTTTTTGGGGTTTTTTTTTTTACTAAAATAGTTAATAAAGACAAAAGATGTTAAAATAGTAAATAAAATAAAATGTCATATACAAATTATAATCATTTTACTTTTTTCCACACAATTATCAAATCAACTAAAAAAAAAGAAGCCAACTATCATTACAAACATAATTTTTTTAACCAAGTTAAAATAGTCAAATAGTCAAAAAGTCAACCAAAATAGTCAAATTCCCACCCATCGTTATATTTATTTTCTTTTGTTTATTTACATGTTTGACAATTATTATCATCTTCAACAAACAAAGGCAGTATAGAAAACACATTAAATTCAAAAGAAATAAAAAATTGTTTTATTTTAAAAATAATTTTTCATTCATTTGTTCTTCTCCCATATCTCTAGCACTGCTTATCGTTGTAATCGATCACCACCTGTGACAGTCAAACCTCGTGAGTCACCACCTTTCATGAGTTTCCCTACCCCACCCTTGCCTCGAGCCTTCACTTTTGATCAATAATGATACATACTGTGTGTCAATGTCAGTTTCCGATCACACTGTCAATTCAGTATTCAGTTGGAGAGCACTGACAGAATAGATGGCGCCTGATTGACCTGCAACAGAAAGAAGAGATTCCGGCAGTGGTTCGTTCACCCGGGGCACTCCGACGATCAAGTCAGTTATCTCTCAAAGATAAATCAAGTACTTAACTCCCTGTTCAGAATATAAATTGCATACTTTATACCCATGTGGATGCCTCTCTTTTATAGTTAACTCAATCTTAGTCCGAATAGAAGCCTAGCTTCAATGGACTTCTGCTCAGTGCTTATCTTGGACTCTCCTATAGAAAAAGATAAACTCTCTAAGAGTTTTATCCTTATCCAGGCTGAAGTCCTTCCTCATTCTAGAACTCTTGTCCCTTATCCGCTTATCCCGAATTCCGATATCTTCGGAGATAACCTCGACCTAGAAGAGATCACATTGGCGTCATGACCAGGACACGTGGCATCTCGGCTGATACGTCGGCGTCACCTTGGCCATGTGTTGGTACTCATAAAATATATTCTCACAACTGCCCCCTAGGTTCTATTACCTCGGCATCCTGAGGTGATGGAACCTATATCGTTCATGTCGGCTATCTGGCTATATAATAAATTTACCGAGGTCATAGTACACCGGCTCCTCACAACCAGGTCCTGTAGTCTGTCTTATCAAGGCTTCAGAATTTTTAACCAAGTTTATTCGAGTTTATTTAGCCGAGATTTTCCTATCAGCTGATTTCATTGCTTCATTAAACCAAGAACTCCAAAAGTTTTATCACGTGTGTGAGCTGTTATGCAAAATACATCAACCGTTTTTGTCACGCGTCTTCTCCTCATTGGATCGTACTCGATACGCGCCTGTAAGTTGTCTCGCGCCTGCGTGCGCCGTCTGACAAATTCGTCGTTCTAGGCTCATCAATTCCATTTTTGCCGCCTTTTCGCGTTTTTGACAAAACCAGTGTCCTCTCTCTTCGTCTTTTCACTTTACATCGTTATTTCTGAAGCTTTTTCTCTCTCTAGCTTTTTCTTCCAAGTCCTCCATTGCTGCTTTCACGAAGCTTTCTGCGACCAGCCTGACTCTCTCCTCCGGCGAGGCTTCTGCCGTATTTCCTTGCTTTCGGTTACCGGCGAAAATTTACTTCAACTTCATTTTTTTTGGGTAAGTCACAGTTCCCTTTTATTTCAATTTCTCATTGCTCTTCAAGAAGTTTCGCTTCATTATTTGTTGCCATTGCTGTTCGACTCAAGTTTTTTGGTTTATAAATCACGTATCTAGGTATATTTATTTTACGCTTTTGCTTTTTCCCAATTCGTGTCTTGAATACACATTGCTCACAAATTTGTTCACTTTTGCCGCTGTTCTTGGCCTCACACCCTTGTGCACACTTCATCACAGTGTTCTTGATAGTTCATCACTGTTCTTGATTCTGAAACACGTTCTTTGTTTTCTATTTTCTGTGTCTTTTCCAGATTCGTGCCTTCAATCTTTGTTTCCACAGATCTGGATTTGGGATTTTGCTTGTAGAACCCACAAACCTCAGGAAAAATCAAAACGAGTTCCCCTTAGAATCCTCACAAATTCTGACCATAGTGCATTTTTTAGGTTTTAGCCGAGGTTTCCTAAAAACTTTTATAAAACATCTTTTTTCTGAAATCCAACTTTTGAAATTTAAGCCGACGTCATGGGTATGTGGAAGCATAGGGTAGATACCCGACCAAACTAGAGCACTTCAGGCTGGAGTTTGACATTCCGGCCGACGTTTATTTAAGGTTGGCCGGGGAAAATAACTCCATCATGCCCGATGTAAACCTCATGCCTTTCCTTGTTGTTGCCTTCATTGAGTGTGGACTCAGGTTTCCGCCAGACATCCTTTTTCGAGAAGTCCTTTATTATTACAAGCTTAACCTGATGCAGTTAACCATTAACTCATACAGAGTCATTAACGGTATCATAGCCTTAGCACGCCGAGAAAATGCTAGGGTGACCTTAGCCGACATCCAATATTGCTACACCATGTGTGGCCTTAAATTAGAAAAATGCTATGTCTATTACCTCAAACCGAGGTCTACTAAATACAAACTGATTGCCGACCTCCCAGACTCCAACAAGGGAGCCGGGGATGATTACTTTATTGTCTCGGGCAACTGGGAGTTTGCTCCAGATGACGACCTTCACATGTACTCTCTTAGCCGAACAGTATTTGTAGAGGGTAACGGTAAGAGCCAAGTGCTATTTTTTTCAAGCTTTTAATACTTCTTTCTTTCCATATGTTCTAATATCTGTTTTCTTGCAACTCTTCCTCAACCATCGAAAGATTTCCGCCAGTCCTTCTTTCCCAGCAAGGACTTGAAGAGGCTATTGGATTTGCCTGTTCAACTGTAGAGAGCTCCTTTACTGCTCAATTTCATCCCGACCTATAAGTCAATGCTTCCCGACGTTCCAAGGAAGCAGAAAAGCAAGTCTCCTCCTTCCGCCACAACTCCTCCAACAGCTTCTTCATCTCGACCAGATCAGGGGTCAACCTCGGATCCAGCTGAATAACCATCTACCTCGGCTCCATAGCTGATCCCGCCATCTCAACGCCGTCGACGACGCCGAATGGTTTTTGCTGCTAAGATGGGCCGCTAGAAAGCAGTTGCTAAGGACCTCTTGGCCAACATCCCGACCACTGTTGACGCTAAACCAGCATCATCTCAGCCAAAGTCGAAACAGAAAAGGATAAAGAAGGCTCAGCCAAAGGCAACGGTGACTCAGATTGATGCTAAGGACACCTTGCCAATTTCCAAATTGGCTGAGAGTGATAAGGCCCCATCTGCCACCGAGAAGAGGCCTGCCGAGGCCCAACCATCCGAGTCCACAAGATCAAAGAGGACGAGGTCGTCCTCTGCTACAGCTTCAGGCTCTATAAAGTCTGACTCCCTCTAGGCTCCCCAAATCACACTAGAGGATAGACCAGTTAGAGCTGGCGATAGTGCCGACGACGTTAACGTCGGTGTTGCCCTTAGCACAGCTTTACTCCTCCCTGGAGATCTCGACCGAAACGCCAAGATGAACGAGTATGAAAACTTTGCACTGATGCTCCAGCGTTCTGTTCAAGTAAGTCTTCACGCTTGGTATCTTTTTTTTTTTTTTTATTTTTTTTTTTTTTTTTTTTATACTTAGAAAATTTTCTAATAAATTCTGCTCTGTCCATTTTTCTTCAGGCAATCCAGCACACGCACTCCTTCTCAATGCAATCTTTTGAGACAAGGAAGGCGTTGGCTGACAAGACTAGGGAGGCTACTAGTCCGTAGAAGACCAATAAAAACTTACAATAAAAAATGAAGACTTTGACAGACCAGGCCGAGGCTGCTGTCAAAGCTAAGGATGATGTCGAAGAAAAAGCGGATGCCGCTGAGGCCATTAACAAAGTTCTTGTGGCCTAGAAGAAAGAGGCCAAAGAAAAGATGGCCGAGGCCTAGAAAGAGCTGCAGGATGCCTTGGTCACGAAAGATGCTGAACTCAAGGCCGCCGATGAGAAGGGATACAATGAGGGGGTGGCCGATGTCACGGCGGATTACGAAAAATAGGTGAAGCAGGCATGCAACAAGGGTTTCACCCTTGGTTGGGTGACTTTGCTGAAAAAGCTTAAAATCCCCAAGGACTCCCCCCTCAGGAACATCGACGTCCTCACCCTGCCATTACCTCCAACTCCAAGCCAATCCGACGACGATTCTGAGTCTGATGAGGAAGTTTTGGTGAGGAAGTCAAAGGAAGCTGTTAGGGCCAAGTCCCTTACTCCAAATGAGCAAATCCTGGACTTGACTCAAGATGAGGAGGGTGGGGAGGTTCCCAAGGATGCTATTCCTGAGAAGGCATCATCGGACATGCCTCTCGCCGACAAGAGCCTCGATCAAACCCTTCAAGAAATAGATGCCGAGCTCGCGGTTGAGAAGGCTGCTGAGATGTCCTCCCAGCAGTCTTCTGAACTTCAAACCCAACCATCTAGTGTTGTCGAAGATTCTTAATTTTGATGTCCTTTTCCTTTGTATTTTGTACTTTTGTTTTTCTTCTTTTTAGAACAATTATAAGCTTTGGCCGACATGTCATCTTTTGAATGTTAATACAACTTCCTTTCCTGAATGCTTGT
The DNA here is from genome assembly GCF_004153795.1 of Camellia sinensis. Classification (NCBI taxonomy): domain Eukaryota; kingdom Viridiplantae; phylum Streptophyta; class Magnoliopsida; order Ericales; family Theaceae; genus Camellia; species Camellia sinensis. The sequence goes on along the minus strand of NW_021025910.1, from coordinate 1,450,881 downwards.
ATCTTTGTCTTCTCTTTACTGCTCTTATATGATTCCATACTTAGAATATTTTGCATATCTTCAATGCACACTTTACCTGTGTAATTTTCTCGGGGTGAAATACCTCGGTTATACTCACCAATGGTTTTACATCGTCAAGTACATAAGTACTCTTTTTAATACAACCTTGGCTTTTACTTATAAATTTTTTCACAAATTTCAACACGTGTTTGACATGATCTCGGTGTAACTTCGACTTGTAAATTTTTCACAAATTTCAGCAAGTGTTAAACATGATCTCGGTTAAACTTCAACTTGTAAATTCTTCACAAATTTCAACAAGTGTTAAACATGATCTCGGTTTAACTTCAACTTGTAAATTTTTCTCAAATTTCAACAAGTGTTATAACCATCATTTTCCAACTCTCTGCCCCCTAATGTGAACTTAAGTTCCACTTGGGTTCTCATTATGCACGTATTCCAGAACATCATCAACTATCCTATCAGTCACAAATGTGAAAAATTAAGCTTTATTTATTATTTCTAATAATAACAAAGAACAAGAAAATTTAATGATAAAAAAACTTAAGATTGCAAGTATTCCAGGGCCTTGGCAACTCTTTGCCCTCATTATCTTTAAGCCGATATGCCCCATTACCCAGTACCGAGATGATTCTATAGGGTCCCTCCCAATTTGGGCCAAGCTTGCCCTCTCTGGGATCCTTCTTGTTGCCGACGACTTTTCTCAAGACGAGGTTACCGATTTGAAACTCCCTTGGGTTAACCTTTTTATTATAAGCCCTGGCAAGCTGCTGCTGGTATACCGCCAGCTGAATTGCAGCTTTCTTCATTCTTTCTTCTAACAGATCCAGATCTCGAGCTAATAATACATCATTAGTCCCATTCTCTACTCCCTGACTTCTGATCCCTAGGATGCCGACTTCTAGAGGGATGACTGCTTCTGTGCCATAAGCCATAGCAAATGGGGATTCCCCAGTTGATCTTCTCGACGTAGTCCAATATGCCTAGAGTACACTTGGCAGTTTATCCACCCACTTTCTTTTTGCTGCTTGCAGCCACTTCTTTATCCCATCCAAGATAACTTTGTTGGATGCTTCTGCTTGTCCATTGCTTTGAGGAAAGCTTGGGGTTGAAAAATAATTCTTGATTTTGAATTTTGCACAGAAGCTCTTGATTAGCTTACTGTCAAACTGTGTTCCATTGTCTGCAGCTAGTGCTCTTGGGATCCCAAACCTGGTGATGATGTTCTTCCATATGAAGCTCTTCACATCCACGTCTCGAATCTTGGCAACAGGTTCAGCTTCTATCCACTTGGTGAAGTAATCCGTTACTACCAGCAGGTACTTCCTTTGCCCAGTTGCTTGGGGTAGTTGTCCAACGAGATCCATGCCCCATTGGGCAAACTGCCAAGGACTGGATAATGGGTTTAGGTCTACTGCTGATTGGTGTATCAGAGGTGCAAACCTATGACACTTTTCACACTTGTTGACATAGGCCTCTGTATCTTTCTACATCTAGGGCCACCAATACCCCTGGGTAATGGCCCTATGAGCAATTACTCTGCCCCCAGCATGGCTTCCACTTATTCCTTCATGTATTTCGTACAAAAAATCCTCAGTTTGTGAAGGATGTACACACCTCAAAAGGGGTCCAGTGAAGGATCTTCTGTAGAGATGTCCCTCTACTGTCAGACTGAATCTTGCCGACTTCAATCTGATCTTGTGTGCCTCTTTGTGGTCATCTGGCAGCTTTCCTTCTTTCAGGAATGCTACAATTGCATCCATCCAGTTTGGTCCCATGTCCACACACATTGTTTCACGCTCTGTGGTCAATGGTTTGATGCTTGGGCCCAACAAGTAGTCAACCATTATCGTCCTTGCCTTTCCAGGTTGTATTGCACTAGCCAGGTTGGCCAGGGCATCCGCGTGACTATTATCATCTTGGCTAATTTGCTATAGCTTGAAATTTTGAAACAGGGCCATCAATCTGCCGACCTCTTTCACATAAGCCGACATCCTTTCGTTTGGGGCTGCGAACTCGCTTATTGTCTGGTTGACTATAAGCTGAGAGTCACAGAAGACTATCACCTCACCTGCCTCTACTGCTACTGCCAGTTTCAGTCCTGCAATTAGTGCTTCATAC
>NW_021025910.1:1405853-1444780 GCF_004153795.1 Camellia sinensis | reverse complement strand
TCTGCTTTCATTGTTTGAGGCTGAACCCCAAAAAGAATGGATTTGTTCTAGTATCTGTCCATCGGAGATACCATACTACTCTGCCCCACTCCTATCGTTTGAACTCACTCATCAAGAAACCGTCGGGAAAGGATCGCCGATGTAAGCTGCACGGGCCTGAGTTTTTTCTTCTTTCCTTTGTTCTGTTGGCCTTCGGCTGGCTCCTTTTTTTGCTCTTTTGGACATCGTTCACACTCGGCCTCAATGAGCCCGATGTAACGTATGGCTCTTTGGAGTGAATCGGCCACAAAGTCGCCAAGACTTGGCTTTGAAATTGCTGTTCTGGGTCCTGTATTCCTAGTCATACTAGCCCAAAGCCACTGCACCAGGCTATCTGCCTGTCAGAAATCCTCCCTGCTGGCAACAAGATTCAAGGATTTTCGTAGCACCTAATTTTGTGGGCTTGAAAGTAATGGTTCAGCTTTTTTGAAGCATTACTAAAGCCAACGCAACTTCTTTAAGGGGTAAAATACCTGGTTTTCTGCATCTGGCCAGTGTTTGCTTACAATAGTAAACATTTTTGTTCCCATTTTTTCTTCTCGATTACCACTACCTTACCGCATGTTCGAAACTGCTAACATAGAAAAGCTGCCTCTCCAGGTTCTGGATTTAAAGAAATGGAGCTGTGGTCAAATATCCATCTTTAAGTCGGCCAAGGCGGCTTCACACTCCTCGTCAATAAGAAGTTTGTGGGCTTTCTTCACTAAGTGAAGAAAGGTTTTACTTGTCCTGAGCTTCTGCTTTTATGAACCTATTCAGGGCTGCCCCTTCCAGTCAACCATACACTATTTTTTGCCAACGTCGGGCCCCTCTTCAACTCTACAATGGCCTTGATCTAATCTGGGTTTGGCCTCAATGCCTCTTTTGGTCACCAGGTAATCCTAAAACTTACCAGATCCATCTCCAAATGCACCTTTCCGATGCATTGAGTCGGAGTCGATATGTTTTTAAGGAATATCAAAGACTGCTTTTTTAGGTCGCCAATGGCCTTACCAGGCTTCCTTTATTCCTTACGACCATGTTCATCGGATGTAAACTTCTACTGTTCGGCCCAATCAGGTGTCTGAACATCTTGGTTACCATCTTCTGGTAAGTTGCTCTTGTGCGTTTTCAACCAAAAGGCATCACTCTGTAGCAATACAAGCCCTTTTGGGAGTGATAAACGCAGTCTTCTCCCATCTGGGGGGTACATGGCTATTAATGTACCCTCTGTAGGCATCCATGAAGCTCTCTTCCATTACCCTGAAGCAGCATCCCCAGTTGGTCTATCTTGGGTAATGGAAAACTATTTTTGGGACAGGCCTTTTGTTTAGGCCTGGTAAAGTCCAACGCAAACCCTCTATTTACATTATTTTTCTTCAACCAACACTGTTGGTTCGATAGACAATGTCGGGTAATTTACGTTTCCCGAATGGCTCTGGCCCTCCAGAAGTCTGTTCTATTTCCTCTTCTAGCTGCCTTTCAACGTGCATCAATGTCGGTCCTTCTTGCTGTTGGATACAAGTTTTGGCCGACAAGTCTATTTTCATTTATGGCAGTGACTCGGGGTCAATGCAGGCAATTTTCGTAAGGCGTCCTGGCAAAACACTCGATGTTTGTTTCTCAAGAAAGCTTCCAACTCTTTTTCCTCTTTTCCAGCTAGCTCGACGCGAGAAGGAAGAGCGTTTCGTCATCCCCCTGCTGGATGGAGGACTTTTTTTTAGTGTTTTTCACTCTTTTCTGCTGGCTCTTTGCCGACGTCCTCTAGGACTCCACGTCCTCGTTTTCGATCTCTGCCTCATCTGGTTTCTGTATGCGGGCAGTGGAGTTTCATTGCTGCCATGGAGGCAGTTTCTTGCTGCAGCCGGATCTCTCTGACCTCTTTCTATCCAACGTTGCTCCTGTGGGAACCGCAATAAGTTTTGATACAATGTTTAGGGAACAGCCCCCATCTGCAATGCCAACCATGGTCTTCCCAGGATAGCATTGTAGGGGAAAGGGTGTTGTTCGATTATGGTGAACTCTTCTTTATCTTCCTGGTGGCTAGCCCTACACCTTCCCAAGTTTGGCAGCTCCCAATGGCCCACGTCGGCATTTCATTGAACCCAACATTGGCCATTGATTGCACAATCGTCTGGGTGGACGGCCAAGCTCCTTGTACACCTAACATACATGATGTCATAAAAGTCTGCCTTGTATTAATAGGATGCGGCTTCACTGGCACTACCCAACCTGGAGGGATACTTACCAGGCATCTGTCCCAGCGCACCCAAACCTGCCCCTATGTTTACCACACCGTACCGGCCAGTTGGAAAGGCTGCTAGAGCTCCATTCTTGAAGAGGTCTACAAGGGTAAGAATCTTACCCCTTTATTCCCCATTCTTGCACTAGCTTTTAACCTATCTTGCATCTATTTTTGAGCTTAGTGTATAACATATAAAAGTTCTGATTTTGTTAGTTTTAGAACTTTGTTTAAGGTTTCTTTGAGGTTTGGGGTTGTTTCCCCCCTCTAAGGCCTTGTTTAAGGCCATCTATCTTGGCCCTTTCTTTGAGCTTTGCGTGACCTCTCTACCACTGAAATCCAGAGGATTTTCAGTGGTGGAGAGGTGGTTTTGAGGTCCTAAATGGGAGAGGGTCATCCCCTCTCCATATTGCCCTTGATGATCACACAAATGGCTTGTGTTGTAGTTTGTATGCTTAGCTTTGTTTAGCTTCTTTTCTATGAATTTTTGTGTTTATTTTGTCAAACCAGTTATTATTTTTTGAAAAACAGAAAAAGAAAATGGAATTTAAAAACTAAACGAAACAAGGTGGTTTATATTTTGTTTTCAAGAATTTTTTGTTACAAAACAAAAAAATGCAGGATTAGTGTAAACACCCCATTTTTGACTAGTCTTGAGATTTGGGCGCTTCCTTTTTGAGTTTCTAATGATGAAGACAAGATATGTTAATCTTTACAAGTTCTACGGTATGGTGCCCAATGATCAGGCTTTAAACCGTCCAAACAACCTGTTTTGGACAAAATATGTTTTTTCGACCAAAAGGGAAACCTTTTTCAAAATGTGTTTTGGTGGTGCAATTCTAGACACTACCGCAATGTTTTGAGGCTCATATTTTCAAAGTTAAAAGCGTTGTATTCTTTCAAACAAACTGAGTGAAGAATTTAGTGGAAGTGAATGGTATGAATGAAATCCTCTGAAATACATGTTTCTCCCTTCAATTTAGGCTAAACTGCTCTTGTTGATCTAACGATGTGTCCATTGGCTGGCCGAACACCATATGTTGGCCGGCTACAAAAGCATTCGGCCGATCACCAAGAAGTTTGGCTGGCTGAATGTTCCGGGTACAGAGCATTTTCAAAAATTTCAGTTTGTTTTGCTTACCTATCACAACTATCTCAGATATTTATGACCCGAGCTCTATATAGAGCTCGACAGCTCATTTCAAAGGGTTGAAAAGCTTACCCAAGGCATATACAAGCTTGGGAGCTTCTTTTTCTTCTCCTTGCTTCCTACCTACCACCTCACCTCTCATTAAACATTAAACACTCCATTAAAGCTTGATCATTAGCGCTGGACAAACGACTTAGGCATTAAAGAACACGCTTAAAAAGCCCTTGAGGGAATTCAAAGGGAGTTTGTGAACAAAAGAACTCATCCTTTTTAAAAGGTGAATTCTTTGCATCTTTGATCTTATTCTCTTACTCTTTCTTCGGTTCTAGCTTTATTTTCATCATGTAATTGCTGTAAGTCCTCATGATGTGGAGAGAGTAGCCTTAGCCACCTATTCATTGAGCTGATAGCTATTTCTTTACTTTCTTGCTCTCCTTTGCTTCAAAGTAGTCTTAGCTATCTGTAGACACCCCATTTTTGACCATCCTCAAGACTTGGTTATGCTTGCAGGTACATCCAGCCACAAGTTCGATTGCCCGTCGAGTGCTCGACTTTCGCGGTGGAACGTCACAGGTTTGAGCTTTTCAAACCCTATATCCTTTCTGCCCAATTTTTGGATCATGTATTGGACCTTTCAGCATGATTCTCATAGTGCACTGCCGGCCACCTTTTGGCACTACCGGCCATGCATTTTCACCTGCCTGCTATTGATGAAGCCTACCGGCCATCAATGAGCCACTGCCGGCCACAACTGATGGCCGACAGAACCCTTTGTCTCAGCAGATTTCACTCCAGATCTTTTGAGCCAGCTGGTTTTCACTCATATCTCCTCCATACACAAGCTTGTTTAACAAGCTTTGCTTTGCCTCTCTTCTATATAAGGAGAAGCTCCTCCTCCATTTCAGAGGTTCAGAAATTTGAGGTTTGAGTTATACATATAGTTTTGTATCTATACCTCTCTTTTGTTCTCGTTTTGTGCCCTTAAAGTGTAGTTTTGTTTTACTTTAACACACAAACACACACTCAAACACCATCCTTTGGCTACTGAGGTGCTTAGGAGCTGGTTTTGGTGTTCTTGGGTTAGTTTGAACTTGAAAAACTTGCTGGAGTTGCAGTTGTAAAGGTGGTCTTCAAGGGTGAGTTTCGAACCCTTAAATCCCTCATTTTTGCTTAAGCTTTTAGTCCTTCTTGTATACTGTTTTAAGCTTAACTCTTAACTGAAAAAATTTATGTTTTTTGCATGCTTAAAAAGTTTGTTTAAGGTCACTTTTTCGTTTGGGGTGATCTACCCCCTCTTAGGCCTTGTTAGGCCTTGTTTTGAGCCATCCCCTTTAGGCACTTGTTGTAACCTTTGCATGACTTTTCTACCACTGAAATCCAAAGGATTTTCAGTGGTGGAAAGGTGGTTTTGGGATCTTAAATAGGAGAGGGTCATCCCCTCTCCTTGTGTTGTGTTTACTTACTTTGAATGCCTCATGTGTGAGCATGTTTGTTAAGTCTATGTTGGCCATATCTTAGCATGTATTTGTGGTTATTTTGCTGTGGCATACCACTGTTTTGGGTTGGTTTGGTTGGTCCATGCGTGCATAATACACTTGTAGTGTAAATCATACAAACTAGTCTTGTATGCTTCATGAAGTAGCATGTCATTCTAGCTTGTTTTGTCTCCATTTCAGTAGGTTTTTGGTGTTTTTTTAGCATACCATGACTCCATTTTGGGTGGGTTTGATGGCCCCTTGCATGCTCCATACACTTGTAGTGTAATCCCATGAATTAGCCTAGTGTGTCTCATGCTTTAACATGTCATTCTAGCATGCTTTAGACTTAACTTCAAGAAGCTTTTGTCCATGTTTTAACATGCTCTAGCTCTGATTTGTATTGTTTTGGCCATGCATGCCATGCTTTGTATAGCTACAGTGCATTCTAGCTTGTTAGCTTTGTGCATTGAGTCCATTAGTATGCATTACTTGGGCTATTTAAATGATTTGGCATCATTTATAATGTGATTTCAGTCCATGTTTCTTGGTCATGCACTTGCATTTTTTTTGCTCTTTCAATGTGTTGGAGGGTTTGCCTCTTTATGTCTTAACATGAGTCTTTGCGTATGCCTTCATGTCTAAGCTTGCGAGCTATCATTTCAATGTGTTTTTGGGGTTATTATGCCATGATATAACTCTGATTTTTATTGGTTAAGTCATCCCATGCTTGGTCCTAATAGGTGTAGTGTAATCCACCATATTTGCCTTGTATGCATTGTGCCTTATGCCCTTCATGTTAGCTTGTTTTGGCTTCCTTCCATGCATGTTTTAGACTCAGTTTAACATGTTCTAGGACTTTTTTGGGTTGCCTTTACCATATGCTTCATGCTTTGTATAGCTGTAGTGCAATTGGCCTTGCTAGCTTTATGTTTTGATGAATCATGCATGCTATCTTTGAGCTATTTAGATGATTTGACATAATTTAATACTTCATTTCAGAGTTTATTGCATGACTAGATTCCCGCTTCTTTCATGTTTCAAATGCCCTTTGAGTATTGTGCATTGTTGCCTTGTTTATGGCTTAGCTTGCATGCATGCATGCCTTGTCTTTTGGTGCCTTTGTTTTAATGTATGGCCACTAATTTGGGCATGGTTGAGGCCTACCCATTTTGGTTTAAGTCCATCTTTGCATGTTGTTGTATGCTTATCCATCTTTGCATGTTGTTGCATGCTTATCACGTTGCATGTTGTTGCATGTTTGCTAGTTTGCATGTTGTCGCATGCTTGTTATGGTTGCATTGCATTTTGCATGTTTGGTACATTGCATGTTTACATGATTAGGTTTCATCGCATTTTGCATGCTTGTTACATTGTATTTGGCATGCTTATGTTGCATTACATATGTTGTTTGCATTGCATTGTGTTCAACCAGACGTTATGTTGAACACAAGGTTGATTGGTCCACTTCATACTTGAAGTGATGAAATGAGCCAATCTCCCTTAGTCTCCATTTCCTTTGATTCCTCATGATAGGGAGATGGTCTTGGTGTCTTATTTGTCATGCCTTTATTGAAATTCGCACATGTTGGATCTTTGGCCATCATGCATCGAGATGCGTGATTTATGGTCTTGGATCTGATTATGCCTCTCCCTTGATGTTTTTAGGTGATATCGAGTGGCATAGTGCGTACATATCCTTGGGGGACCCTCCATTTTCTTTATTTTGTGCTCTACTGCAGCTTGGTGTCACAGCACACCAGTGGCCGACACCCCCCTTATTGTTGGCCGGCAGTGCATTGTTGATGGCCGGCAGTGTGCATCTCTGGCCGGCAGTAGCTCCTCATGGCCGGCTGGCCACTGGTGCACTCCTCAGCACTGTTTTGGTGAGATCCAACAACTAATTCTCAAGGACACCCTACAGATAGAGCCTCTTGAGAGCATTCGGAGAGCTTTTCGGGACGGGAATCAAGAGCATGCATCCTTCCTTGTTCGAGGCAAAGTTGAGGCAGCCTGATTTAATGTTTACTTGTTAGTTAATATTTGTTGTTTGTAATTAATTAATTTGTTAATTAGTTAATTGTTGTAATAATTAGTAAGTAGATTGCTTATTATTCAATTTGGTTTGTAATAATTAGTCTAATTAGCTTAATTAGATTAGTTGATCAGCTTAGCTTAGATTAGCTTAGCTCATTCATTCGGTCCCTCCCTCGAGAGGGCGTAATGTTGTAATGAGCGTACGTGTGTGCGATGCATGTCTTCCAACCCCCATTTCTTTCTCCCTTTTACTTACCGGCTTTCAGTGGTTAGTTTTAGGGCATGTTTCAATTAGCATACTTATACTTTGCATGTGTGCATTATTCATCTGTCTTGCATGCACTGGGCTCGGCGCATCGTACAAACTGCATTGTATTTTAATACTAAGTTGAATACATGTATCAATTTTTGATTTCATATGCCATTTTAGAATAGCCGAGCCTATTTTAGATGCATTTTCGCATGTGTTGCATTAGCCATCTTAACATGAACTAGGATCATGTATTGATTTCTAACTAGTTCACTGTTTTGGCTCGGAGTACACTGTAAGTATTTACGCTTTAGCATATTGCATGAGTGTGATTGCATATTGCCATAAAAACATGTTTTCCATGAGGCTAACCACTTATGTGATTAACTGCCTGAATGCCTGTGGGTGAAGGTTGGGTTACTTGAATTGGAGCAATTCATTGAAACCTTCGATTTAGCCTACTTGCGATTAGCAAACTTCAAACTATTTTCAAACGAACGAATATGCAATGTTTTGTTCCAAATTAGGTGATCTAGTCTATACTTGTATACTGTGCGCATCACGTAGTAAGATTAGCTAATTAACTGGAATAAGAGCACATGTGCTTTAAAAAATAATATATCATGCTTAGTACAAGCTGATCTTTGATTGGGCAAGCGGGGGTGCTCATTGCATGACCTTCCTCTCTCGTACCCAAGTTCCCGAGTCGAGGTAACTTTGGTGATGACGGACATGTGGCCTTAGGCACGAGTCAAGGTTTCCTAAATTTCTCCCAAAACAAAATATTTAGGTGGCGACTCTGTATCTGGCAAAGCAGTCCATGTTTGGTACTTCTTTACAAAAAATCAGTTTTCCAAAACGATTTGCCAGATTTGGACTCTTTGGTGATTTATCGGTCTCGCATGGCACTTTGCGAGATTAGATTCAGAACCGCAGCTGTAGACGTCCCCGAACGCCCCGGGAGGGTGACTCCCATTCTGTTCATTTGGGCTTCACTACAGTTCGGACTCTCAAATTGTCCCGGTTCTAAATCTGAACCAAAGAGTCCAAATCTGGCAAATCGTTTGAGAAAACAGATTTTGAAAGAAGTGCCTAACATGGACAGCTTTGCCAGATACAGAGTCGCCACCTAAATATTTTATTTTGGGAAAATTTAGGAAACCCTGGCTCGTTTGCCTAAGGCCACGTGTCCGTCATCACCAAAGTTGCCTCGGCTCGGGAACTTGGGTACGATTGGGGAAGGTCACTTCGTGAGCACCCCCGCTCGCCCGATCAAAGATCGGCCTCTACTAACCATGATATCTATTTTTTAAAACATTATGCGTTCTTATTCTGGTTATTAGCCTAGATTTACTATGTGATGGGCACAACATACAAGTATAGACTGGATCGTCTGAATTGGAACAAAACATTTCATGTTTATTTTTTAGAGTGGTTTGATGGTGCTACCCGCAAGTAGGCTAAGACGTGGATTTGCCACCCTCGGGTGCGCTTAGAAAACCTGATTTTGCCACTATCTAGTGGGCTTAGAAAACTCACGGTCAACGAATTATTCCAATCCAAATAATCCAACCTTCACCCACAGGCATTCAGGCAGATATATCACATAAGCAATTAGCCTCATGGTAAGCATGCTATCATGGCAGTCACTCACACGCATGCAAGGATGCTAAAGCACAAAAACTTACCGAGTACTCCAAGCCAAAACAGAACCTAATTAGAAGTCCATGCATGATCCTAATTATACAGAAATGCCTAATGCAACACATGCAAAAGTGTAACTATAGCAGGCTCGGCTATTCTAAACATGACATATGAAATGCTACAGCTAACATGTATTCAACTTGGAATTGAAAATACAATGCAGTTAGTATGATGCGCCGAGCCCGGTGTGTGCAAGACAGATGAATGAATGTAAACATGCTATCATACTGTATGCTAATTGAAACATGCCCTAATCTAACCATCATAAGCTGGTAAATAAAAGGAAGAAAGACGTGGGGTTGGAAGACATACATCACACACACGCACACTTATTACAACATTGCCCTCGCGCAGAGGGTCCGAATAAATAATATACAGTCCCAAATGAATAATTACAATCCAAATATGTTCAAAACCCCAATTAATTAACAAATTAAATTAGGAAAGCAATAAATTGGCATGCTAGCCAGGGACTGCCTCAAATCTGCTTCGGATGATGAATGATGCATGCTCGGGTTGTCTTGTGCGGAGAATCCCTCGCGATGTCTCGGTTTGCAGCTGTTTGCAATTGTTTTTGGAATGCCTGCCAAGCTCCGGAAGGCTGTCGATTTCTGATTTGCTGCAACAGAGAGTAACAAAGGGGCATGGCAAAGTATTTTCACATATGTATGCATGACTACTCTTCAGGGGGTGTAGTCCTCGGTCCTCGTGCCACCAATCACGTATATCGATGCATGATGGCTGAGGAGTCGAATTGCACGACTCAATATGAAATGAATGCACATATAAACACAACAAGACCTAAACTCTATCATGGATAATTCGGAGTGTCGGTGACTGGGAATTGAGACACGTTCCGTCACTCGAAGTACGAAACGTCCCTTGTTTCCCTTGCTTGGGCTAACTTCTATCCCAAACACAATGCAATATGCATGACATGCATGAATGCAACTAATATACAACCTAACATGCACAATGCTATGAAATGGCATACACAATGCGCGAGGTAACATGGCATACACAATGCACTAACATACAACCTAGCATACACAATGCTATGAAATGAAATAGCATACACAGTGCACAATGGACTTACACCAACATGAGTGGACCTCAGCCACACTCACATCAACGGCCATTAGATGAAAATGAGACACTCGAAATGCGTGCACACATGCACGCAAATCGAGGACCGAACCTAAGGCAACAAATGCCACTCTACCAAAGCATGGCAAGGCATGGAATATGGTATGCAAACATAAAAATTTCAGCGCTGAAATGTGATACAAAACAGCCCCGAAACATGGAAACATGGCACCCGATACATGGAATGAACCCCGAAATTCGAACTAGGCACATGGAATGACTTATAGCTATACAAAGCATGCATTATTTGATCATGAAGCATGAAGAAAGATGCAAGACAGTCCCAAAATATGCATATTTCCAGTTTATAACAAGCCTAAAAAATGAACACAAATAGGGCTAATCTATCATGCAAAAATGGCCCTAAAAGAGAGATTAAACACAAAGGGACAGCAGCTGGCCCCAAATGGCAAAGAGCCCTTCAACGAAGTTGAAGAGGGGCTCAAAAAAAGGCACTTTAAAGTTTAAATCAAGCCACGAAAATAATCACAAATAAGGCCAAACTATCATGCAAGAAAAGGGCCTAAAAGATGGGTAGACAAGTGGTAGCTGATGTTCTCAAACAGAGGAGAGCCCTTCAACAATGTTGAAGAGGGGCTCAAAAAAAGATATTTCACAGTTTATGGAAAAGTCCAAAACAGCTCACAAATAAGCCTAAAATACAATGCAAAAATAGGCCTAAAAGAGAGGTAAAGAGGCAAGTGACAGCTTCTGGCCTCAAACAGAGGAGATCCCTTCAACAATGTTGAAGAGGGGCTCAAAAAAAGATATTTTACAGTTTATGGAAAAGTCCAAAACAGCTCACAAATAGGCCTAAAATACTATGCAAAAATTGGCCTAAAAGAGAGTTTAAACACAAAGGGTGAGGAGGGAACCTCAAACATGGAGATGAGTACAAAATATGACTATTTACAGTTTGGGTCGGAGCCCAAAAATGCAAGCAAGAAAGGCTTAGATATAGAGCAAGAAAAGACTAGAAAAGGGAGAAAGAGGACTCACCCTTGAAGACCAATGAACCAACAACTTTTGGTTGAAAAAATGGTGCTCCTAACCTCTCGAAATAACCTCCAAGTTGTTGGAATGGAGTATGGACGTCTTGTGCTATGAGGTGGTGTAGAAATGGTCCAAGAACAAAGGTATTTGATGGTTGAATGAGAGAGATGGAGGATGTATGTATGCAAGGCTCCAATTGGTTTTTGTCAACCCTTAGAAATGGTGGAGAGGTGCTGGTCTTATAGAGGGAGAGAGGCAAGGAAAAAGGGGGAAAAATGAAATTCAAATTTCCCCCCCGAAAGGCCCCCCTTCGGATACAGGATCTGGGGGGAAATAGAGGGTGCAGCTGTAAGGAACCAGGTGAGAGGGTCACGGCCGGCCAGGTTCAGAAGGTTCAGGGGGCCGACCGACCACCTCCCATGGCCGGCCGACCAAGGGTCAAAGGGGTCAATGACAATTGCTGGTTGGCCACCTCATATTGGTGGCCTCCCATGTCTGCACAACACAACTATGTGGTCAAAACCCAGAAAAAGTGAACCAGGAGAGAGAAAAACCCATTTTTTAGAGGGGTTCAAAAGGGTCAGGCACAATTACTGGTCGGTCAGCAAATATTGGTGGCCTCCCAGGTGTGTACAACACAAATATGGGGTTTAGGGTTCAAGAAAGTGGCCCCGGGGTGGTCAACATTGGCTTTCAAGTGAGGAAAATGGGCGTCGGAGAGCGATGAAGGAATAAAGCTGGCTTTTCATAACAATTTCTGGCCTCCCACCCTCATACAAGCTTCCTAACTATGAAAATAAGGTCTCCACCAAAAATGAACCAAAACGGATGAAAAACGGAGGTTCGGGGACCGAAACGCGCGGCCCGGGGCCCCGAAAATGGGCTGTTAAGCACCGAAGGTGGCGTTCGACCACGAAGTTAGTCTTTTGGGCCACAGTGTTCCTCAAAAGGGAGGAAATAAGGTGTATACCAAAAACCGGAGCAAACGGAGGTGGTTAGGTGGTCCCGAACCGAGGCACACGGTCGTCGGCTCCGAAAGACTGGAAACCGAGCTCCAAACAGGAAAAATGGCCTACGACCATGAAACGTAGCCTATGGCCACTGAGAGATGATCTACGAGACCTCTCTCTCCCTTCGGGAAGAGAAAACAGAGCCTGGTTTACAAACCGAGGCAAGGCACGAAAGAGTCCGGAAGTCCGGAGACAAAGCTTGCAGCCGAGACTCTGAAACTTCTAGACGAGCACAATATGCAATATCACCGAGCGATCAATCAGTAATGTCTGAGTCTTAAGGTCGGTCAAAAATGGGGTGTCTACAGTTGCCCCTCTTTGACAAAACTCGGAAGTCATAAGTGAGGGGAGTGAATGTCAAAGCCTAGAGACGACCCATTTTTAACAAGGCCGAAGACTCAGACAAACAGGCAAGACAAACAGAGATGTGCCCGCAGGCATGCCCGCAGACAGGGGCAAAATGCAACCAGCAATGCAAGAAGCCGAAGGTAACTCAAGGATCATGCGAATGCAGCAAGCTGTAATGAAGCACATATTCACAATAGATGCAATCAGTTTTAAGCAAGAATGCAAAGCAACAACTATATTTCATGCAGTTAAGAATGCGGAGAATTATTCAATTCTCGCACGTCTCACACGGAGAAGATATAATACCTGCGCGGTTCGTCTGGTCACACCAACCTCAAATGAACCGTACATACAATATCGTGCCTGCAAAAGGAAGAAACTCAACAAGCACAATATATTTAACAACACATGTTCAAAGCGATATTGAATGCAGACAATCGCAGCGTCGATAGAAAGGTGCATCGCAATGCGAGGAGTAACGCACGTGACAACGCGGGTTAAGCACGAGGATTTGACAACACCTGTGAAACGTGCACAATAGTATGAGTGGTGTGCATGAGAATGCAAGTGACGTGCATAACAATGCAGAATAAATATGAATTTGGATGCGAATTTGTCGTAAAACGACGAGCAAAAAAATGCAAGTTTTCGATGAGGGGACTCAATTGCGACCTCCGGTTTACCTCCCGGAGGGGTCGTAACATGTTCGAAAAGGATACATCTCACTTTTGACGAGTAACGATGAAAAACGCATCGAAAGTTGGAGTTGAAGTTCCGGTAGAGCGATTTCGCGACGAAAAGTGCACTTCTCTTGTACTTTTTCAGGTCCCGGGGACTCCAATCCTTCCCAAAATTTGCAGAGAGCCTAGTGGGCACTTGGGGAACACCACCGACCAGGTCCTTCGTCCAAGGGAGAGGCCACCGACCAGCACTTTGCAAAGGGGGGTGGTCGGGCCTTGCCACAAAAGGTAGCTCGGCGCGACCCCCTAGCCCAAATCCAGGGCAGTTCGGTCATTTTGCTCTCATTCTTTAAATATACTCGGGCCAAAAGCCTCATTTCCTTCACAACTTCAGCTCCGAAAACACCTCTCTACCTTCCTAGACCATTTTCCCCCTTCAGATCTGCGCTCTATACGCGTTTTCCAACGCCCCACGCAAGTTGTTTTCGCGAAATCTTTCAGTTTTCATCACTTTGGACCGATTAAATTTTGATTTCGGTGCTTCTTTTCTCATTTTCACCACTTGAGGTAAGTTTGTCTCAACATTTGGAAGATTTCCTTGGGGGTTGACTTTTGTTGACTTTTTCATTTCCCGAGAGTTGACTTTTGTTGACTTTTTTCCAATTTTGGCTCATTTTGCTCATTTTTGCTCATTTTTGCAGATTTTCTGAAATGGCCGGTCGTTTTCCTCACGGTGGAGGTCCTCTGGACGCCGGGGATGATCCTGATATTATGGCTCTGCCTCCGAGGGTTCGACCCTTCATACCCGAGAGGTACGTCCCTCGAGCACATATCCTTCCGCGGGCTATTTTTTTATCACTTCACTGATTTTGATGATCGAGTGCCTGAGGATCTACTTTTGCGAGAGCCGGAGTCTCACCTCTCTCATGAGGCATGAGAGGTATTTATTTTGCCTTTTTTACATTCTGCAACGTATTCCGCATTTTTGTACGTTTTATGCCTCTTGCTATGCATATCTGCTCTTTTTAGCACGTAGCTTGTTCTGACGCTTAGCCTATGATACATTATTCTGTTTGCATTTTGAACGCTTGAATTTCTGATTACGTAGCCCATAACTTGTTGGTGAACACACAGCACACATATATGTTGACAGTTGAGCACACAGCCCAAACTCAGAATTTCTGAACACGCGGCCCAAGTTGAAGGTGAGCACACAACACACACTTGTTGAGAGTAGAACACACAGCCCAAACTCTGAATTTCTGAACACACAGCCCAAGTTGAGGTGAACACACAGCCTAAGCTGAAGGTGAACATGCAGCACACACTTGTTGAGAGTAGAACACACAGCCCAAACTCTGAATTTCTGAACACCCAGCCCATTGTTGAGGTGAACTCACAGCGCACATTGATTGAGAGTAGAACACGCAGCCCAAACTCTGAATTTCTGAACACGCAACCCATTGTTGAGGTGAACTCACAGCCCACATTGATTGAGAGTAGAACACACAGCCCAAACTTTGAATTTCTGAACACATAGCCCAAGTTGAGGTGAACACACAGCCTACTGGTTTTGAAATCTGAACACACAGCCCAAACATTTTGAATTCTGAACACGCGGATCAAACTTTAAGGTGAACACATACATAGCCCACTGATTTTGAGAATCTGAACACACAGCCCAAACATTTTGAATTCTGAACACGCGGCTCATTGCTGAGGTGAACACACAGCCCACTGATTTTGAGAATCTGAACACACAGCCCAAACATTTTGAATTCTGAACACGCGGCTCATTGCTGAGGTGAACACACAGTCCACATTGATTGAGAGTTGAACATGCAGCCCGAACACTTGAATTCTGATTTGATTTTGCATATAGCTTATACATTTCATTTGCACGTAGCTTGTATATCTCATTTGTACGCAGCTTGTTTATTTCATTCTGAAACTGAATATATGTATTCACCGTGAATGCAGGTGTCCTCCCGTGTTACACAGGGATACGGCTCCATTGTTGCGAGAGATTGGTATGCGGAGCTCCCAGAGGCCGTCCGCGATTGGGTTGATCTAGCAGGATTCGGGCCCTTTTGTGTCGGGATATCTCGTTATCCAGCTAGTAGGACGTTGATGGGCGCCCTGGTGGAGAGGTGGTGGGACACCACCAACTCCTTTCATTTCTCATCTGCCGGGGATATGACCATGACCCCATTCGACTTTGCCGTATTGACCGGCCTTGACGTGGGAGGCTGGGCGATCCCATATGACGAGGACATGGGCCAGTGGGAGGCTGCTTGGATCTACTTACTGGGAGCTCGTCCACCGGTCGACCGATCCTTGGGCCGAGTCCGGTACACTTGGTTTTCTTCACATTTTAAGCATACTGAGCCCGAGACTCTGGAGGAGATTACATAGTACGCCCGCGAGTTTCTGATATTTCTCTTCGGGACCACTCTGTTCTCCGACAGGGGGAACACCATTGGGCTATATCTGCTGGGTGCCCTGGCAGACCTCACACAGGTTAGTCTGTATGATTAGGGTGGTGCCAGCTTGGCTACCCTCTATTGCAATATGAGCGCGACCTCCCGCGGACGGGGGAACATAGTTGGCGGCTTCTGGAGAGCCTGGGAGGTACCTTCTGCCCTCTTGATTTACATTTCTGCTTTTCAATGTATGTATATTGCACACACGGCACACTTTATACTCTATCCTGACACCCCGCACTCAACATTCTGTATTCTGATGGCTTCTGCCCCGTTTTTCGCAATTATGGGTTTTCGCATATTTTCCTGTACTAGCGCCAGAGCTGGAGGTGGAGGCGCCCCTTGTGACCCCTTACTCGCTTGTTTTCAAGGGCCGATACTGGCCGCGGCCTCGGGAGACTCTTCTCTACCTACGGCAGTACTTCGACACGGTGCGGCCGTCAGAGGTAATCCCAAAACTCCCAATTCCCAATGTTTTCATCTTTGGTTTATTCCGTACATCTACGATTTCTGATCAGTCTATGCATTAATTACCTGCAGATTATGTGGCAGCCCTGGTTGCCTTTGGGTGGGGACTTTCGATTTCAGTTTGCCGGAGGATGGGGCTCTTCCCAGTATAGGATCTTATTCGAAGGGCCAGTTGGTAGGGCCTGGTTCCTGGGGGAACGTTTCTTTCGTCAGACCATGGGCTTTCCTGAGCCGAGTGTTCCCTCAGCACCTCCGGACAGCATGCGGCTTGCTGATAGGCTTACTCTCCAGGGTGTCATTGACGCTAGGTTGGGCACTGATGCACTGCTGTATATAGAGGACGGGGAGTACGCGACCTACCGTCACACCTACTTGATGCCTCTGTTGACAGGTGTCTGTATTCCCTCGAGAAGGTCTACTGACATGTCGTCTTTGAGTCGAGCTCGGGCTGCAGGCGCCCCTTCTACTAGCAGGGCTGGTACATCGAGACGAGGGATTGGACTGGTCCTCCCGATTCCTCCAACTCATCATCATGCCGGGTGGCCAGACATGCCGACCGAGTTGACAGGATGGCGATACGGGACCTCCTACTCGATTCCGATAGAGCCTCCCATGCCTGATCATCGATATGTCATTGATCCTGACTCACCGCCGGTATGCCCCACTGCTTTCTATCATTCAAATACTTAGACATTCCTTTATTCATTGATGATTTGAGCTTGTATCTGCAGCCATCCAGAGAGTACATGGAGGGGGTGATCGGATTGGTGGCCTCACTCGAGGGCATGGTCTTGCGGAGAGAGGCGCAGCTGTCCATCATGGGTGTCCAGGTACTCTTTAGTTTTCTCACATTTATCGTACTTCTGACGACATGTTGACCTTGAACATTTTACTGCTTTGATTAATTGTATGTGTAGAGCACATCCGACACTCCACATTTATATACTGTATCCGCATGCACCCTCATTTCATGTAGTTTGCTTGCATCTGTATCTGATACACACATTTTGAGCTGATGTATTCAAATTGCACTTTTTATTTCTAGATGCCTCTAGTGTATCAGCCACAGACCGGGCCATCTCGACTTTCTCGGGGAGCCGGGCCATCTCGGCCTTCTCGTGGGGCCGGGAGAGGGGAGTCGTCCCACATACGCAGGTCACACATCGTAGAGGAGGAGCCTGATGAGGAGGAGGAGGAGGCTACAGATCGTCAGTCAGAGACCTCTGCTGATAGAGAGGAGGGTTCCGACCCTGGTTCTGGGAGTGGAGAGGAGGCTGAGGAGGATCCTGAGGATGACAGTTCCGACTCAGATGGTGCCGGTGGTGCAGAGCCTGTTCCGTAGAAGAGGACGAAGAGGGCCTCTTATTCTTGCTCTTGAGAGCATTGGTGCAGCTGTTTCCTGCTTTATTTATCTTTTTTACTAGTAGTTGTAGCACATTGTACATTATTAGGCAGTTTTATTTTCTGTAAAACTTGTACTTTTGCTGTAAAATGTTGTAACAAAGGAAGCATGATGGAATGAAACAGCTTTTTTTTTTGAAAAAGTGTTGTGCTTTATGTTTTCAGCATCGCATCGCATCATTTTGCAAATAAAGAGTTTGAACGGTAAATGTGCATTGTGTATGTGCTAAGTCAGGTAGCGAACCGACACGACAAACTAAACAACCTAACCTTACTGAGAAACAACAAAACAAAAACCTCAGCAAATTTACAACTCGATAAGCAAAACACAACAAAATTGATAAACAAAGAGTAACAACTCAAATGCACAAGACTCGGCGACTCGATTAAACAAGACTCGGTAAACGAAACAGCTCGACCAACAAAACAACAACTTGATAAGCAAAACAACAACTCGATAAGCAAGATTTAACAGCAACTTTATAAACAAAGTGTATTTCAGACGATCTGGGTGACAGAATGCATCCAAAACTGAGGAAAACTCGTGCCTTCAATACTCCCGATGCATGGAAATGCTAGGAACTTCCTTCTAGAGGGTAGAACAGGACCAAAGACACAGATTGCAGCATGGCCGGCCACCTATTGGAGCTGGCCGACTAGCTTTTTGCATTTGAAGGAGGGGGAGGTGGCCGGCCTGCTAGAAAAGGTGGCCGACCGGCCACTTAGCCCAGCCACCACCAAATTTTCGACACGTGTCTCCCCGAACAGTGCCTTATCCTCTTTAAAGGTCCTAGCTCCGTGGCTCATTCATTTCATCTCAGTTTTGCACCAAAATGGAGGCGTTTCTCGTCGAAAATCTCACAGCTTGGATCGCTTCTTTAGACGGCTCGGAAAAGTTGAACTTCCGGGGCTTTGGCTTGAATGCACTATTCACGCTGAGCCGTACTCCGCTACACCTTCCTTTCCTTCATGCCGCGGCAAGGTTTTGGAACCCGGTAACACATGTCTTTAGCTTCAGCGGGCAAGAGGTATGTCCAACTTTCGAAGATTTTCAAGCTTTGATGGAATCCGAAAGCTGTGAAGAGATCTTGCCTCAGTTTCGCTTTGGTCACACCCAAGCTTTAGGACGGATGTGTGGACTCGCCACGCATGACGCTCGGTCTCTGACCTGTAATGGGGAAT
The DNA here is from genome assembly GCF_004153795.1 of Camellia sinensis. Taxonomy (NCBI): domain Eukaryota; kingdom Viridiplantae; phylum Streptophyta; class Magnoliopsida; order Ericales; family Theaceae; genus Camellia; species Camellia sinensis. Next base: position 1,426,193 of record NW_021025910.1, on the reverse strand, counting down.
TGGACGTCCTCGGATTGATTTATCGCTTTTCTGACACCGGTGACCGTGGCGACCATCATTGGCAAGGTTTCCGACAACATGCCCTTTGCTTGTGTATGCTATCTCACTTTCTGCTTGCGCCGGGCTTTGGTGGATCTAGCATTCACCTGATTGAAGTTGCTCAAAGCTTGAAGGATGGAAAGAGTTGTATTATGATGACACTAGCTGAGACGCTGATGGGCTTGGATGCTTTCCATTGCCGGGAGACGACCAAATTTGCGGGGAGTCCACTACTGCTGCAGGTAATGTTTCCCACCCAATCTCACATATGTAATGCTCACATCACTCGGCCCTCAGGCTCGGTTTTTCTCACAAAACCCTTTTCCTCACTTTTTCTCTCAACGCACATCTCTCTATTCTTTATTCTCTCATTTTTCATCCCTCCCCAGGTATGGTTGATGGATAAATTGAAAGTTGTGAACTCTTGCCCAGCCTACTCAGCTCGTGGCTACTTCTTCCGACAACGCCTAGTTGATGCTCTTGATGAGGGATGGTGGTTCAACTGGATGTGCAATTTGTCTGCAGATCGCATCGCCTGGCGCTGCCCTTGGCTCAACCTCCCGGCAATGAGCTATAGCATGTTCCGGCAGGCCGGGATCCAGTTGGTTGGTCTGACTCACTGTGTATTCTACTTTCCGTTCCGGTTCCAATGCTAGTTTGGTCATGATCAGACTTGCCCCCCAGAGGGGATAGAGTATCCGGCTGCCTTCCCAATTCGAGGTGCACAGCTTGCCCGATATGCCACAGCATGGAGGACGAGAGAACTCCTGGCCCCCGCTCCTATTTTCAGTTGCACTTTGTCTGACGAGTGCTTGGATTGGCTCAATGAAGAGGCACAGATCGGGCCCAGCTTGGCATCAGAGGCTTTGACCAGCTCTGGGAGGGGGTGCAGGGACACCTGACTTGACTATCCCTGGATTTATTGCTTTATTAGTACTTTCAAGTTTTCTTTATGAATGTAATAAAAAGCAACTTCGATCGTATGCAAGAGCAGGGGAACTCTGTTTTGAAATCAATGAAATTGAAGGTTGTGGTACTGAAAATTTTTCGCTTTGGTCCAAAAATGGTCTTAATTGTAGAAAGATTATTTGAACAAAGTCGGCTTTTATTAAAACTTCTCAAAATCATTTTCGATGTGGATTAGAATTGGACACGCCTGAGATCTGTCACTGAGATGCACAACCCCAGATCCCTGCAACTGGAAAGTTGCCCCTAGTCTGAAGAGCACTGCGGCATTGCACAGCAACGGAAAGTTGCCCCTAGTCTGAACAGCACTGCACCGGAGATTCAAATGGACGCTGATGGACAAAGATGGCTGAGATGATCAAATGGACAAAGTTGATCGGGGAAAAGTTTATGGCTGAACTTCAGGATGAAGTTACCTACGTATCCCGAAGATGGGAATCAAGCCTTACGTAGTTCAGGCTTAGGTTCACTCGAGTATTTTCACTCTCCTTTTACGCTCTAACTTTTGTCAAGGCCGCCCTTTGCGGGTTTTCAACCTTGCGAGCTCAGTTTTTGTGTTTTTCCTATTTTTTATGCTCTAACTTTTGCCTAGGTCGCCCTTTCGGGTTTTTGGCCTAGCGAGCCTTTCAGGGGTAATATTTCTTCAACTTGTCCATGTTGATCGGTTGGCAAAACTCTAGGCCATCTAGGTCCATCAGAACCACAGCTCCACCTGACCAGATAGCTTTAATGATGTAGGGACCAGTCCAATTGGGTCTGAACTTGCCCCTTGGGTCGTGGATGGGGGCTCGGTTGTCCTTGAGCACCAAATCTCCTTCCTTTAGATTCCTGGACTTAACTTTCTTGTTGAAAGCCCGGGCAATTCTGCGCTGATAGCCTTGAACATGGTACAGTGCTTTCAGTCTTCTCTCATCAAAGAGCATGAGTTCTTCAAACCTGCTCTGCTGCCAATCTGTTTCGGCTATTTGACACTCAGCCAATACTCGCAGTGACGGAACCTCAATCTCGATAGGTAGAACGACCTCCATCCCATAAACCAATGAATATGGAGTCGCTCTGGTAGAAGTTCTAATTGAAGTCCTGTAGCCCCACAGAGCTAATGGCAGCTTATCTGGCCAATCCCGGTAGGTTTCCACCATCTTCTGCAGTATGTGTTTGATATTCTTGTTGGCAGCTCGACCGCTCCATTGGTTTGCGGCCGGTATGTGGATGACTTATGGAAAGCCACGTTGTATTTTTCCAACAAGTCAATCACTTCCTTCTTAAAGTGGGAACCGTTATCTGAAATGACCTCGTTTGGGACCCCGTAGCGGCAGATGATGTTATTTCTGATAAACTTTGCAATGTGCGATGCCTTCAACACCGCATACGATTGGGCTTCGACCCACTTCGTGAAATAATCTATCACGACCAGGATGAACTCATGCCCATTTGACCCCTTCGGAGTGACAACCCCGATCACATCGATTCCCCAAACTGAAAATGGCCATGGCGAAGTCATGTTGTACAGCTTCGACGGCGGGATATTCACGTGGTTTGCATGAATCTGACACTTGTGGCATCACCGAACAAAACTGATACAATCCTCCTCTATGGTGGACCAGTAGTAACCCTGTCTGAGGATCTTTCGTGCTAGCATTAATCCGTTCATATGCGGACCGCATTCTCCTCCATGGATGGCCTCCATCAGGCGCTTCGATTCCTCGGCTTCAACACACAGCTTATGCATTCCCAGATGACCTCTCTTATACAGCTTACCCCCACAGATGATGAACTAAATGGCCATTCTTCTGATTGCCCTTTTATCCTTGGCATTTACCCCTGGCGGATATGCTTCCTTCTCCAAGAAGTTCCAAATGTCGTAATACCAGGGGTTTTCATCCTGAACCTCATCTATAGCAGCAATCGACTCATAGGCTGGCGCAAATTTATGGTCAATGATAACTGGACGCATCCGGACTCCAAACGGGATGTCTATCATGGAAGATAGAGTTGTTAAAGAATCTACGAACCTGTTGTTCTCTCTTGGAAGATGAGCAAAATTCAACTTCTCAAACCTAGGAATCATTATTTTTTCTTCTTTGACTTTCCAGTCTCCTTTTTCTTGAGACACAACAAGGTTCGAGTCCTTGATGACACCCAACCGTCTTGCTCCTAGTTCCAGGGCTGCTTCTAGACCGGCAATGCATGCTTCATATTCTGCTTCGTTGTTTGAGACTTTGAACCGGAGTTTGAAGGCTAGAGGGATACGGGAATTGTCGGGTGCTATCAGTAACACTCCTATCCCATACCCGTACTGATTTGACGCTCTGTCAAAGTACATTGTCCAATACTCGTCGTCGATGTGCAAAATGGCTTCATCTGGGAATAAGTATTCAACTGCTTCACCTCCTTCCACTGGATGATCGGCTAAGAACTCTGCCACTGCTCTTCCCTTGACTGACTTGCGTGTCACATATTTCAGGTCGAATTTGGAGAGCAACAGCAACCAACGAGCCAGCCTACCCGTAAGTGCCGGTTTCTCGAAAAGATATTTGATGGGATCGAGTCGTGACACCAACATTACGGAGTGAGCTAACAGGTAGTGCCGCAGCTTCCTGGTAGCCCATACCAAAGCTAAGCAAGCCTTCTCCAACGGCGTATAGCGAGTCTCATACTCTAGCATCTTCTTGCTCAGACAGTAGATGGCTCTCTCCACCTTGTCCTCTGATTCTTGCATGAGCATACAGCCCATTGTGGTCTCGGTCATTGAAAGATATAATATCAATGGTTTCCCCGGCTCTGGTGGTGGCAACACGGGTGGGTTCTACAAGTATTCCTTGATCTGTTCAAAAGCAGCTTGGCATCGGCTGTCCCATTGGAATTTCTTGCCTTTCTTCAGGAGACCAAAAAGTGGTTCACAAGTCAAGGTTAATTTTGAGATAAACCGCCTTATGAATTGCACTTTACCCAGAAAGCCTCGCACCTCCTTTTCAGTCCTTGGTGGTGGCATTTCTAAGATGGCCTTGATTTTTGAAGGGTCGACCTCGATGCCCCTTTGGGTAATCAGAAATCCCAGCATTTTTCCCGCTGTAACACCGAACGTACACTTCTGAGGATTTAGCCGCAACCGAAATTCTCTGATCCTTTGAAAAAACTTTTGCAAGGCGGTGTAGTGGCCCTCTCTTTCTTTGGACTTGACAATCATGTCGTCCACGTACACCTCAACCTCTTTGTGGATCATATCATGCAATATTGTAGTTGCGGCCCGTTGATATGTAGCTCCAGCATTCTTTAACCCAAACGGCATCACTCTGTAGCAGTAAGTCCCCTACGGGGTGGTGAAAGTAGTATTTTCCCTGTCTTCTGGTGCCATCACTATCTGATTGTAACCTGAGAAGCAATCCATGAACGAAAGCAAAGCATGCCCCGCTGTGAAATCCACCAACTCGTCAATATGCGGCAAGGGAAAGTCGTCCTTCGGACTAGCTCTGTTCAAATTCCTGAAATCCACGCACACTCGGATCCTGCCATCCTTCTTCGGCACTGGGACAATATTGGCCAACCAAGTCGGGTATTCGGGTATCAGCATGAAGCCTGCGTTGATTTGCTTGGTGACCTCTTCCTTAATCTTGAGAGCCCAGTCGGGGCGGATCCTCCTGAGTTTCTGCTTAACAGGTCGGGCATCGGGGTCAAGAGGGATCCGGTGTTGTACAATCTCAGGATCGATTCCAGGCATGTCTTCGTAGGACCACGCGAAAACATCTTTGAAATCTTTTAACAAAGCGACTAAGCGCTCGCGTTCCTCTGAAGACAACGTGGACCCGATCTGGACCAGCCGCGGGTCTTCCTCAGTACCAATATTTACTGTAGTGATTTCATCAACCAGGGGTTTAACAAATCTTTCCTGCTCTTGTTCAATTAAGCGTTGCAAAACCGGAGGAACTTCGTCCTCGTTGTTTTCATCAAAATTTTGAAAGTCTGAGTTAATGCAATAATCAAGGGCACAGAAAAGTACTCAGAAACCACAGCTACTTGATTCTCATTAAGTACATCCAAATCGTTCGATTCTTCGATTACAACAGACTCAAAAGAGAAAGAAAAAGACGACCTGGACAAGACTGTGGCATCCGGGTTATCATTCCTAGGATTACCAGACTCAGACTTAGTCGAGCTGGAACCTGATTCCGACTCACAAGACTCGGTGGAATTAGATTCCGGCTCACTACCCGACTCGGTACTGCTGGACAAAAATCCCTCTTCATACTGCCAAATGAGAGAGAGTGCGATAGATGCATCCAAAATAGTTGCTGGTGCGCCCGCAGCCGTTCCATTCCCGATCACGCATACCGAGAAGTTATCCCCCAAGAACTTCTGGTCGATAGGAGGATCTGAAAGTAGACATGCCAGTGCTACCCCCATTTTAAGTTCGGTGTCCTCAGGCTGTACTTTCTTACTCTGTTCAACCTCAGCTGATGGGTCTGTCTTCTCTTTGGCAACGTCATCCCCGGATAATTGCAGGTCGAAGAAGATCTCGAAACCTGGTACGCGCTTCCTCTCCGCGTTTAGCCATGGCTCTGGGAAGCCACAAAATGGAAAATCTTCCCCTTCCCGGACGAAGCGTCCGTTTAGGGTACCCTGAATGGGCCTATGCATCAGCTCAAAAGGTTTCCCGGCCTGCTTTGCTCTGGCTCTTCAAGCCATTTCCTTTCCCTTCCTTACCCAGTCCTCTTTGGTGGGCAGATATCCCAAGCCAAAGGTATGAGGGTTGTGTGGCACTTCGGCCAATGTTGCGACGCCCTTCCGGCCACTCCTTCCTAATCCCATCCCGGGGATGTGTTGTAGCTTGTTCATGAGGTATACAGATTGAGCACTGACATATACTCCCTCATTAACGGCCATGATATTCTGCACAACCCGGGCCTCAGCCAGAGTAAACCCTGATAAGAACACATCCTCCATGTCGTGCTCGATTTCCAAGACTGGTGTAGACACTTCTGGCGGTGGATGGATTGATGAGTTCCCGAAAACAATGGCCACCCTCTTCCCGTGAGGGTACTTCAGCATTTGATGCAAAGTGGAAGAGACTGCCTTCACCTGGTGCAACCACGGTCTCCCCAAAAGTAGGTTAAAGGTTGCGGGAACGTCCAAGACATGGAATTCAATGTTGTGTTGTCCTGGACCAACCTGGGCCTGAATTTTGACAGTCCCCATCACCTCTCTGCTGGTGTTATCATAGGCTCTGATCACTTGAGTAGTTGGCACGAAGTCCGCGAGCTTCAACCCGATCGCATATGCCGTCCTTGACGGGCATACATTAATGGCGGATCCCGTGTCAATAAGAACCACTGGCACCCACTTGCCTCTACATTCCACGGAGATGTAAAGGGGTTTGTTATGATTTGTGCCCTCAGGCGACAGCTCTTTATCTGAAAAGGTTAGTGTCGGGGAACCTCCTCCCGGAAAGACCAGTCTAACCAGCTGCTCTGGTGTGGTATCTATAGAGAGTTTGGCCTTGTCCATAGCAGATAGGACAGCCTGTCTGTGCACTCGTGAAGCCATAAGTAGTCCCCAGATGGAGATGTCTGCTTGTATCTTCTTTAACTGTTTGAGTACAGCCTCCTCTTCAAGCTGTTTCTCCTTCTGTTTCTCAGCTTCTTTATCCTTTCCAGATGCTTTTGGCTGGTCTAGGTGCGGGGGCTTGAAATACCGCCCACTTCTTGTCATATGGTCGACCTCTCCGACATACCAGGTGTCGTCTGGCTGATGGTTTCTCCAATCTTCATCTGTGTGGGCAAGACATAAATCATCGTCCTTCCACCATATTCCATCGGCAGCCGACAGACACCTGTCTGGCTCCGGTATGTTTGTACTCTCAATACTTTCGGCCCACATGCCCGTAGCATCTTCTGTCTTTGTGCGCACAGCACTTTCAGTCCCCTCATGGACTTTGGCTGTTCGGATTCTCTCAGAATCCCAAATCTTTTCTTGTTCTACCTGCATTAGTGCAATTTGTTGTTCAGCTTTCCCTGCATTCACAATGCTCCTGTTTTGAGCGAAATTCTTCGTACCGGCGCTCTCCGGCAATGTAATCTGACTTCCGGCCACAGCTAATATTCCTGCCCCTGCTAGGCTCTGTTCTAGTCGAGACTCTTCCACCACATCCGGTTGATCATCCAGCCATCCAGTGGCCTCTGCCGATTCCTCATAATCAAACCAGTTGACTGCCGTGCCCCCTGATTCTTGGTCATAAAAAAACTATAGGTTGGCAAAGTCCTCCTCCATAGCCGTCAAATCATTTGCCCCTTGCTCAAATCCATCCCCCTGGATCACACACAACTCTTCCTTCTCTGGCAATTCTATACCCAGCCTAATCTGGCCTGTTGACAAGATGTACTCACTCGGATCATAGACTTCCCCAGTAAAACTCTCAGACTATTCAATCCCAGACTCTACAATTCCATTCTTTTCTGAAGTCTGCCCTGTCCCATCTTTGATGGTCACCACCGTCGGCGCTGGTTGGGTTGTGGAGATGTCCAACATGCACAAAGAGTCGGTGCAGTCAGGAAGGAGTACCTCGGGCTTGGGTAGGTGAGATGGGGTGATATAGATACTAGGATCGTAAGATGCGACCCCAGTTTGGATAAAATTGATTCTATTGGGAGGGGGAGCTTGGTTATGCGGTGGGAGAGGATTGGTTGTGACATTGGGTTTGTCGGGAGGCGCAATCACCTGCTTGTTAATAAGATCCTGGATCTCGTGACGCAATCTAAAACAACGGTCAGTGTCGTGACCGTGTTGTTGGTGATATGCCCAGTATTTTGCTGGGTCATGAAAGGGAGGGAGTGGATTTGGTAGTGGCCTCGGCTCCGGGGGCTTCAAATGCTTTTTCCTGATTAATACCCCTAGAGCTTTGGACAGGGGCATGTATAAGGGTGTGAAGGTTCTTTGGCCTCTGGGTTGGTATTTGGTGCTCTGCGTGTTGCTTCTGGATGCACCGGAGAAGGGCGTGGCTGCCATCGGTCTTGGAAGGGGAGGGGGAATGGTGGTGACCATGCTCACCTCTAAAGCTCTTGCAGTTGCAGCGCCACTCGAGCCTGCATCGTTGTTACGGTTGAAAGTCCTCCTTGGTTGCTCCCTATCTTGGTCGATCAGACCCTGTTTCATTGCATCTTCAATCTGTACCCCCATCTCGTGCAGATCTGAAAAGGTGGGGAAGGGGAGTACAATCATCTTTTGCATCAATTTTGGCTGGAGATTGTGCACAATTATCCTTATCTGGTCTTTATCGGTGGGCCTTAAAGTCATCATCGAGGCCTTCGCCCTCCACCGGGTTACGAAATCCGAGAAACTCTCCTTGGGCTCCTGCCTTGTTGTTTCGAGATCACGAGTTGTAATCTCAATTTGGGTGTTGTAAGAGTATTGCGCAACAAAGGCTTCAACCATTTCATCCCAACTCTGCTTGACATCATCCTCCAACTTTGCATACCAGATGACGGCTACACCCGACAGGGTTCGGCCAAATAGTGAAAGCTTCTGGGGTCTGGTGAGGCCCATTGGTCGTAATATATCTGAGAATAACCGGAGGTGGACCATGGGATCACCAGATCCGTCAAAGCGATAATCTGTGGCATTTTGAATCTATCCGATAGTGTCACGTCCACATCGGTATATCCGTCCTCGATATCCAGGATAGCCTTTACCCCTTGGGATTTTTTGAATAGCTTCTCGAGCTTGCTCAATTTTAGTGCTGTATGGTCTACCTCGAACTCGAAGAGAGAGTCCGATTGATTAACCGGCGTAGGTGCCTTAGATAGCTGGGGCAGAATTGGGGGCGGAGCTGGCCCTGTTGGTATGTCCGTATCTGCCTGGACATTTGGTACCTCTTCGGGTGCTGGGATTCCCGACGGGGGAGGAACCGGGTGTGAAGCAGATGCTCTGGCTTGTTGTTGCAGCCTGGCAATTAATTCTGCTTGCTGGGCCATGATCTCGGCCTGTTGTTTGGCAAACTCATCCCGGCGAACAGCATCCTGCTGCATGGCTCTCATGGTCTCTTGCATCTGACGCATCATTTCCTCAACTCCTGTCGGTGCCGCCATACTGCCATGATTTGTCTGAACTACTGGCAGGTCTATTTCTATAGTGACAATCGGGATCTCAATCTGACTGTCCACTGATGGGGTAATCCACTGCTCTGGCAACCTCTGCTCGGATACACTGCGTTTTCTTGGCCTCCGTCTTATAACTGGGGGTAGAGAGTGAAACACTGGCTGTCCGTCAACCAGATCTTCGAATTGATTGAGTCGACGACCTCTTGTCCAGGGTGCTTGGGGAATATCTACTTGGTCAGATGCAATTGTGCTAAAACTGCCCTAGTAAAAGACAAATAAAGCAATAAGGAAATAAACAGATAAACGAACAGCATAACATCTTAAAGTAAATGCACAACACACAGCTGGGCATAACAACACACGGTCGGTAAGCTGAACACACACTGTCCTCAATCATTGATCATTATCCCTGAATCACTGTCCCCAAAGACTGAATCTGATACCCGCAGATAACTAATTCTCAAACACTGACTGATGCCCTCAGGCCTGATGCCCAAACTCATAAACTGATACATGCATTTCCCTGTAGAGACATACTCTGACAGCACATAACAGATAATTGAGAGCCAAAACACCCCTATGTTGGGGGAGGGTTTCCCTGTCCTATTTTGTCAGGAGCTAGGGTTTCACTACGCACACAGCGGCTTCAAACAACCTATATCGGGTAAGTAACCTGTCCTAGTTTGGAATGGTCACTATAGATCCGAATATGCACTAGGCCGAATGGTCAAAAAGGGTGCCCCGGCTTGGTTGTGTGTAGGGAGTGGATTGGTTGTGACGTTAGGTTTCTCCGGGAGTAAAATCACATTTTTGTCTTAGTGCGAGCTAGGGGGCAAATGAAAGGGGCTGAATATGAAATGGATCGGATCGAAGCCTTGGGTCAGCCCAATCCATTAAACTCAAGTCCAGAGAAGCCGAGTAAACAAATAGGCCAGCCAGTTAAGCCTAATTACATCATTAACAATCCACCCAAGTCCTCAAGCACTTGGGCCAAACTCGCAGTGGAAAGGTTAGTCCAGCCGCAATACAGGACTGGGCCGAGCTGTAGGACTTAATCTATGGATCGAAACGATGGTCCGAACCCATCAAAGACCAAAGTGGGCCAAGCCTATACAAAGATATCTTGCTCTACTGGGCGAACCCATCTCTACAAATAATCTCACAGAGGGCTGAGCCGGGGCACAATGGTACCAAGCCAAAGGAACCTATTAGAGAAACGTGGAAGTTATGAGTGCATGCATGTGCAAGTTGCCACCTCAGCTGGTCCCCTTTACCTAGAAATATGGAAATGGTTAACCAAGAGAATGTGGTTTGTTATCAGCATGACTACAATGAGTATATACACCCCTTGTCAACTACCAGATGGTCCCCTATCCTGAGCAATGCTAAAGGAAACTTGGCAGCTCCGAAGCTCCATGAAAACATCTTGGCCAACAAGCAAAGAGTTGTATATAAACTACACTCACTTCACATTGAAGGTAACTGATCTAAGCTGAACCATACTCACTTAAACATAACTCTCTACACTTAGTGAGCACTTTCCATCTTCTCCGATCACTTACTCCCACACTGGAGGGGTTATCCGGCCAACTCCAGTCGAGCAGCTCTAACAGTGCTCATTGTTGCAGGGTCTTAATTTCTGGATAGTCCAATCAGGTACAGAGCTCCGAACCACAATCATCTAGTGCGGTATTCAGTACGCACACGGTTGATAATAATAAACAACGGGTGAAGGGTGTCTCTGTTTGATTAATTCTAAAAAAGGTATCGGTTGGATGATGGAGTACGGGTTGAAGGAGTCTTGGACTAAATCTACTATCTTTAATTCTGAGAGGTCTGTAATGGAATTGGTGTGTTTGTTGGAAAATGGTGAATTCTTGTTGGCAATGGACTCACAGAAACTGCTTGTATACAATCCAAGAGAACAAACAAGGAGGGACATGGTGGTAAATGGCATTCCGACAATGTTTATATTTGAGAGGCACCTCTGTGGAGAGCCTCGTCTCTCTTGATTGCGACAATGTGATGTAACAATGTGAAGCGCTGGATGAAAGAATGAAGAGGTATTATGGTTGCCTCAAATCTGCTCCGGATGATGAATGATGCATGCTCGGGTTGCCTTGTGCGGAGAATCCCTCGCGATGCCCCGGTTTGCCTCTATTTGCAATTGTTTATGGAATGCGTGCCTAGCTCCGGAAGGTTGTCGATTTCTGATTTGCTGCAACAGAGAGTAACAAAGGGGCATGGCAAAGTATTTTTACATATGTATGCATGACTACTCTTTAGGGAGTGTAGTCCTCGATCCTCGTGCCACCAATCACGCATATCGATGCATGATGGTCGATGAGTCGAATTGCACGACTCAATATGAAATGAATGCACATATAAACACAACAAGACCTAAACTCCATCATGGATAATCCGGAGTGTCGGTGACTGGGTATTGAGACACGTTCCGTCATTCGAAGTACGAAACGTCCCTCGTTTCCCGTGCTCGGGCTAACTCCTATCCCAAACACAATGCAATATGCATGACATGCATGAATGCAACTAATATACAACCTAACATGCACAATGCTATGAAATGGCATACACAATGCGCGAGGTAACATAGCATACACAATGCACTAACATACAACCTAGCATACACAATGCTATGAAATGAAATGGCATACACAATGCACAATGGACTTACACCAACATGAGTGGACCTCAGCCACACTCACATCAACGGCCATTAGATGAAAATGAGACACTCGAAATGCGTGCACACATGCACGCAAACCGAGGACCGAACCTAAGGCAACAAATGCCACTCTACCAAAGCATGGCAAGGCATGGAATATGGTATGCAAACATGAAAATTTCAGCGCTGAAATGTGATACAAAACAGCCCCGAAACATGGAAACATGGCACCCGATACATGGAATGAACCCCGAAATTCGAACTAGGCACATGGAATGACTTATAGCTATAAAAAGCATGCATTATTTGATCATGAAGCATGAAGAAAGATGCAAGACAGTCCCAAAACATGCATATTTCCAGTTTGTAACAAGCCTCAAAAATGAACACAAATAGGGCTAATCTATCATGCAAAAATGGCCCAAAAAGAGAGATTAAACACAAAGGGACAGCAGCTGGCCCCAAATGGCAAAGAACCCTTCAACAAAGTTGAATAGGGTCTCAAAAAAAGGCACTTTACAGTTTACATCAAGCCACGAAAATAATCACAAATAAGGCCAAACTATCATGCAAGAAAAGGGCCTAAAAGAGGGGTAAAGAGACAAGTGGTAGCTGCTGTTCTCAAACAGAGGAGATCCCTTCAACAATGTTGAATAGGGACTCAAAACAAGATATTTCAAAGTTTATGGAAAAGTCCAAAACAGCTCAAAAATAAGCCTAAAATACTATGCAAAAATAGGCCTAAAAGAGAGGTAAAGAGGCAAGTGACAGCTGCTGGCCTCAAACAGAGGAGAGCCCTTCAACAATGTTGAAGAGGGACTCAAAAAAAGATATTTTACAGTTTATGGAAAAGTCCAAAACAGCTCACAAATAGGCCTAAAATACTATGCAAAAATTGGCCTAAAAGAGAGTTTAAACACAAAAGGTGAGGAGGGAACCTCAAACAGAGAAAGACCCTTAATCAAACATGGAGATGAGCACAAAATATGACTATTTACAGTTTGGGTCGGAGCCCAAAAATGCAAGCAAGAAAGGCTTAGATGTAGAGCAAGAAAAGACTAGAAAAGGGAGAAAGAGGACTCACCCTTGAAGACCAATGAACCAGCAGCTTTTGGTTGAGGAAATGGTGCTCCTAACCTCTGGAAATAACCTCCAAGTTTCTGGAATGGAGTATGGAGGCCTTGTGCTATGAGGTAGTGTAGAAATGGTCCAAGAACAAATGTATTGATGGTTGAATGAAAGAGATGGAGGATGTATGTATGCAAGGCTCCAATTGGTTTTTGTCAACCCTTAGAAATGGTGGAGAGGTGCTGGTCTTATAGAGGGAGAGAGGCAAGGAAAAAGGGGGGAAAATGAAATTCAAATTTCCCCCCCGAAAGGCCCCCCTTCGGATACAGGATCTGGGGGGAAAGAGAGGGTGCAGCTGTAAGGAACCAGGTGAGAGGGTCATGGCCGGCCAGGTTCAGAAGGTTCAGGGGGCCGGCCGACCACCTCCCATGGCCGGCCGACCAAGGGTCAAAGGGGTCAATGACAATTGCTGGTCGGCCACCTCATATTGGTGGCCTCCCATGTCTGCACAACACAACTATGTGGTCAAAACCCAGAAAAAGTGAACCAGGAGAGAGAAAAACTCATTTTTTAGAGGGGTTCAAAAGGGTCAAGCACAATTACTGGTCGGCCACCAAATATTGGTGGCCTCCCAGGTGTATACAACACAAATATGGGGTTTAGGGTTCAAGAAAGTGGCCCCGGGGTGGTCAACATTGGCTTTCAAGTGAGGAAAACGGGCGTCGGAGAGCGCTGAAGGAATAAACCTGGCTTTTCAGAACAATTTCTGGCCTCCCACCCTCTTACAAGCTTGCTAACTATGAAAATAAGGTCTCCACCAAAAATGAACCAAAACGGATGCAAAACGGAGGTTCGGGGACCGAAACGCGCGGCCCGGGGCCCCGAAAATGGGCTGTTAAGCACCAGAGGTGGCATTCGACCACAAAGTTGGTCTTTCGGGCCACAGTGTTCCTCAAAAGGGAGGAAATAAGGTGTATACCAAAAACCGGAGCAAACGGAGGTGGTTTGGTGGTCCCGAACCGAGGCACACGGCCGTCGGCTCCGAAAGACTAGAAACCGGGCTCCAAACAGGAAAAATTGCCTACGACCACGAAACGTAGCCTACGGCTACTGAGAGATGATCTACGAGACCTCTCTCTCCCTTTGGGAAAAGAAAACAGAGAAAACGGAGCCTGGTTCGCAAACCGAAACAAGGCACGAAAGAGTCCAGGAGTCCGGAGGCAAGGCTCGCAGCCGAGACTCTGAAACTTCTGGACGAGCACAACATGCAATATCACCGAGCGCTCAATCAGTGACGTCTGATTCTTAAGGTCGGTCAAAAATGGAGTGTCTACAGCGGCATTGAGTCCGAACTGTAGTAAGCCCAATGAACAAAACGGGATTTCCGTGCCCATTTTGCGTGCGGAGCCCAGGACGTTCGGGTGCGTCTACACCATCCATTCACAAGTTCAATAAGTAAAGTGTGTTTTCCTTGTTATTGCACTACTCCTCTTCACCTATCCTATCTCTCAAGTGTGTTAAGCTATGTGCTTCAACTCCTTACTCAATAACAATGAGTACTAGGGGTTGTTCCCTGGGATAGCTTCGGTGATTTATAGGATTTAATGTTGAGAAGTGGTGTCTTTTCCTTTTCATTGAGTATTTTGAAAGTAAAATAAGAAATTTTGGGTCAAAGGAAGTTGAAATGTCTCTTCCCAATCAGTTGTGAACATAGAAAAGAATGTAACCACCCTTGTTCTATGAATATATGAGGAGTTTTCACTAAATTTGATAAATCCCTTGTTTTAATAAGCAAAGTTTTTGTCAATAAATGAGTTGCATTAATCTACGCTCTCCACTTAATAACATGAATTTGGGTATTAATTTGCCCTTATTCACAAAAAGAAGATGTAGGTTCCTATTCCTTTCATGAGCTTGAATTTATTCTTGATCTTGATTCATTCAAACATTGATTTATGGCAAAATATCTATTGTCTACACTTGTTGTATCATTGTTGAGGGCTTTAGCTTATCCACATTTTCCCCAAGTGATCATTGTCAACAGAGGAGGCAGAAGGGGTGAGCATCCCCTAGAAAATGCTTCTTTAGCTTCTGTTATGGAATTCTGCATTGATTTATTTCCCAACCGAAAGAGAAGTTCGGCTGACCACTTCCTAGTGCGGCCAACTCACTTTGTGTCCGTCCGACCACTCCCCCCCTAAGAATAGAACAGGTAGTTTCTAGAAATGCTCCACTAGGTAGTTCTAGAACTCTTGGATTGCTTATTTTCCCTATTTGGTGTGATTTGTTAGATTTAGCAGTATGTGGGCTGAATCAATTATTGTAATAATCTCTCTCTTTTCCTCTTTTTCCTTCAAATTGTTGTAATAATCTTTCAACCTCATATCTTTCTAACCGTTTTATTTATTTGCTTTTGGTACTGCATCACGTTTTCTTTATCATGCCTATATATTGCATCCGTTTTTTATGCATTCGGGTCCAAGTCATCCGCATTTATAGGATTTGCTATTTTAAAAGATGAATATGTGCATGACCTCATGTCTTGAGAAGATACTCTTGTTATGTCTTAGTATCTGGACTCCTAGATGCATGTTATGTATATACTGCATTAGTAATTTGGATATATGATCATGCATATCTGTATACATCTTCATGTATCTTGGGACTCGCCTTGTAGTACTAGATGAGAATTTTTGAGTTTTAGCATATCGCATATGTATGTTCTTTATCATATATATCTGTTGCTACATCATGAGGCTAAGTGCTAAGTGAAATATATGTTTGAATGTTAGTGGATGGAGGTTGTATTATTTATTTTGAAATGTAGATGATTCTTATGCTCTGAATTTTGTTCAAAAAGAGCCCTTTTCAAAATGCATGAAATCAAAGCATAACCAAAATTAATGGTACAATTTATATTTGCATGCCTCAGATAGTAAGTGTAGCATTATTAATAATCAGAATATAGATATACATTGATAAATAAAAAACACATTATAACTAGTAGGTGCCGATCTTTGATCAGGTGATGCGGGTGCTTAATTAATAACCTTCCCCTCTCATACCTAAGTTCCCAAACCTAGACACTTTGGCTATTGTGGATGGTGGCCTTTGGCACAAGTCACAGATTTCCTAATTGCTTAAAAGATTAGGTGGCGACTTTGAAATCTGGTGATGTAGTCCATTTCTGGCAATGTTTTGCAATAAAATAGATTTTCTATAAAAGTTGTCGGATTTGGACTCTCATTTTCTATTTGATATTGCACTAGTGAGACTAGATCAGGAGATCAAAGACTCTGAATTGTTAGACGTGCTTGGTAACCCCAAAAGCATCTTATAACTAGCTCATCCATATGTGTAGCCTAACTCAAAAAATTAAAGTGAGGCTTTTTTCGTTGTCTCCTCTTTTTTATGGCCAAGAATATATTGAAATAGTAATCATATTTTTTTGAATGGAGACCCACAAAACAACAGATATGATCCATGATTTATTTGATCACACATTTAAAAATCTAATCTAACTAAGTGAATACATCAAGTCGGGTCTAAATTAGGGATGGACATTGTGTAAAATCAAGTTGTGTTCGTGTTGTGTCATTTCTAGATTACCTCAACACTAACCTAATCCATTTGTTATTTCGTGTTATCATGTTGTGTCATTCTTATTCCTTATACGATTTGTGTCGTGTTAATGTGTTATGTTAAAAAAATTCATCTTTAGTTAAAAATATCAAGTGTGTGAAAAAAAATAAAAAATTTCTTCACAAATTAAATTTAATGAAACTAATTATATCCACTCAATGAAATTATTCATAAGAATATTTAATTTGAACAATTTTTTTTTTTAATTTATCAGTAAGAGAGAGTGAGAGATAAACTTTTATTGGTACACAAATGATAGAGATCTTTGATAAATCACCAATTATTTTTATTTATTTATTTATTTTTCCACACATAAATGTGGTCTCACATGGGATTGGAGCCCATAGATGAAGTTGGTAGAAAAATTAATAATCTATTAGGGGCATGTAGAAAAATTATGGTTGGTAAGTGATGGAAGATATGTGAAGTCAATTTTATTATTTAGTTCTTGTTAGAAAAAGATATTTTTCATCAGGTAAAATTTAATTTTTTTCACCTTATACTTGTTATACATAAATACGTATACATAGAAGACTCACAGTTTCAGAGGAAAAAAAATGGGGGTTTTGGTGAAACCTCCCTTGTAGGAGGCCTTTTTAATAAAAAGGATAAGGAAAAAATTGATGTTGTCAAAACTTCCTAGATTTAAAAAAAATAGTAAAAAGACTTGAATGCCCGTCCATATATATAGCCAATAGAGACGGTTGGAATAGACAAATTGATGGGTCTTTGTGGGTCTTTCTGAAGTCGAACGGTTGTTCTATGTGTAAACCTACTTCGAAACTCTTCTTTGATAAAACTCTCCTTTGAAAACCCTAGAGAAGCAAAGATTGAAGCACAAGGATAGAGTTTGAATTGCCATTGCCGTGTGTTTTGAAGGTATCGTGCGATTTCTTTATCTTCTACAGTTTGTTACTTTCAAATCAACCATCTGAAGTTGTTGAAGTTCGAAAATACTAAGTCAATCATGTCTTTTGTAGTAACATTCAGATATTGAACTCTCAGATTTGCGTATTGAGCAATTTCATCATCTTCTGTTGTCTTTGCTCAACTTTTTTTTTCTTTCTTTTTTTTTTTTTAATTTTTATATCTATTATTGCTTATGAAATCTAGGGTTTAAGACAACATTCATCATTCTAGAATCTATAATGATGCTACATTGATATTGGAGGTTGCATTGAGAGAGTTTGGTTTCATATTCTTTTGATATTTTAGGATTTAGTTTGTATATCTAGGGTTTTGTATGGAGTTTTGTTTAGTTAATGGAGTTTAGTTCATTAAACTCCTGTTTTCCATCCGTGTTTGTGTTTTTTTACATTGTTACTATTTTTCATAGTAAAATGTTACTTTTTTCTGAGTAAAATTTACAATTTCTATTGCCTACTCCCTTTTATATTTTCACACTGTTTGTTACAGGACAAGTCTGCTATTCTAAAAAAGAGTTAAACGACAATAGAATAAATGATTTTCGAGTAGCATTGGTGCAAACATTATTAAAATGATCATCCAAGATCATGGATTGAAGAAGAGTACAAAAGCAAAAATGTAAAAGTGAAACCATAACATTGCAAAGGAGGATGAAACAACAAATAAAATTTGAGAAAAACAATATAGCTTTTTGAGAAATATCTTGAATGTTGTAAATGGTGTAAAAGATATAAGTAGGGTTTGACTTTTTTTTGTTGTTGTTTTTGTTGGAAATGGTTATAAATTTTGGGTAAAACCAGAATTTTATCCTAAGTTCGGTCTATCTTTTAGGTGGGCCCCGTGCGTCGATTTCCACGGGACAAAGTGGTAACATGTTCTATGTCGCGTTGTGATTCACGTGGTATATTTGGTTGCTCAAAACCATTACCGAATGAATGGAAAATTGAAGCCAAAGTGTGCTCCATGGAAATGGAGTTTTGGTGGAAATTCCTTAAGGTTGTAAAATGGCTTGTCCCACATTGATTTGGTGAGAAGTTTTGAATGGGTTTATGAGGCTTGGGTTTGGTATTTGGGATGTGCCCCAAGGGGTACCCAAGTGTTTTAGAGGGAGAGATTATGGGCAAAATGGGCTAGACCCATTGGACCCAAAAATCACCACACACCCGCGCACGCCGCCGCCGCCCTCCGTCTGGGCGGGCTGGGCCTGGGCTTGGGCGCAGGTGTGTGGTTGGGTTGGGCTTGTTCGACCCAATATTAATCTTTTTGGTCAAAAACATTTGAATTTAATTTTATTTTTGGTAAAATAAAATCCAGAATTCAAAATTAAACTGGTTTGGTTTTACTGTATATCCAAACAGGGCCCTTCCCGTTTTTAAATCGGAATTAAACTGGTCCGGATTTACTGTACACCCAAATAGGGCCCTTCCCATTTTTGTTATCTGTTTGAATTGTAATCCAACAGATTCAAATCTGTTTGAATTCGAAACCAACAGGTTTCATACCTGTTCAATTCAAAACCTACAACCACTATTACATCTATAAATAGGACAGCCCTCATTTGGATTTAAGAACTCAAAAATTTTCGTCCTTCATAATTCTCCTTTTCATTTTGCTGCATTATTTTCTTGTCAGAGAGAGTATAAACACTTAGTGTGTTCGTTAGGAAAACAATTTGTAGTGCTGCTATTGTTTGTAGTATATCATTTTATCCTGGGAGATAGACATCCAAATTCTAAAAGCACCGTGGAGAGGACGAATCTGTCTTAAGGAAATAGTGTCAAACACTGGACTTGATCTGATAATTATTTAAAGAAATTAATTAAGTAAGTTATTTAATTTATTATTCTGTTTTATTTATTTAAATCAGATTTTAATTTTATTTTTTGTAACAAAATAAAATCTGTTTTTATTTATTTATTTTTATTTCAAGTTTGATTTTTGTAATCAAACAAATTCTCTCATTTTCTTTATTTCTTAATATTCTAGTTGTTGTTTTGTGTACAATAGAATTTAATCTTTTTAAATACTGTGAAGATTGTCCTACAATCTTAAGACAGACTTACATTTTGTTTTTGGTATCTTCATTGTATTTAATTTTCTGTATTTTCAAAGTAATATTCTGGTTGGAAAAATAAATAGTGATTTATCCTATTTGACAGATAGTAGAAATATACTGTCTCTTTTCTTTGACAACTAGTAGTAATATACTGGTGTCATTAACAATTGCAGAATATTATTTGGTGTTACAGAAAATTATTTTGGTATTTTATTTTTCTAGTTTTAGTAACAAGGAAAATAACATTATATTATTTTCTAGTTTTAGTAACAAAGAAAATAAAATTATTTTGTGCTTTAATTTATTTTCTGGTTTTGGTAACTAGAAAATTATTTTGTGTTTTTTCTGAATTTTGTAATCAGATAGTTTTGTGGTATTTTATTTTCTAGTTTCAGTAATAAGGAAAATAAAATTACAGTATTTTCTAGTTTTAGTAACAAGAAAAATAAAATGATTTTGTGTTATAATTTATTTTCTGGTTTTAGTAACTAGAAAATTAATTTGTGGTTTGTTTTTCTGATTTTTTTGTAATCAGATATTATTTCGGTATTTTATTTTACTAGTTTAAATAACAAGGAAAATAAAATTATTTTATGTTATAATTTATTCTCTGGTTTTAGTAACTAGAAAATTAATTTTGTTAATTTATCATAGTTCTTTTGACTTTATCGTAGTACATGGGAGAATTTGTTTCTGAAGTAAAATATTAATTTACAAATAAATTTCATTTTTTATTACAAAGAAACCTTTGTGGCAAGTTTAGTTTCTTTATTGATTTTTTGAATCATTTTTACATTTCTGTGTGTGGATCTGTAGTCGTGAATAGTTTCTGCATATGAGTCGGAATAATATATATATATATATAT
>NW_021025910.1:1348700-1398269 GCF_004153795.1 Camellia sinensis | reverse complement strand
TTTTTGATGATTCATCGGTCTTCCATTGCACTCTGCGAGATTAGATTAAGAACCGTGACACAAATTGAGTCCGAACTGTAGCATTGAGGCCCCTCCCCGGGCGCTGTCTACACTACGGCACGTGACCTACATCAACACACAACAAGTGTACATTTGAAACACACGTTGGAATGTACTTAACTCTTTACGTTTTATTCATAGTGTGTTCCTACATTTTACCCTCATTAATGTGCTTTAATCTTAGCCTAGGAATGCCTAGGATGGAATGAGGATGCAAAAATACATTTGAAAACATATGGTCAAATTTTCTGAAAATAGGGTCCCTGCTCGAGCGTAGCTTCCTCCACTCGAGCAGACATGCAATGTGTATGAGGGGACACTCGAGTGCAACTTCCCACGCTTGAGCACCCTGCAAAATTTTGAAAAGGTACTGATTATGTGATTTCACACCCGACAGACACTCGATGGTCGCTTGAGCGTAAGGCTCATGTCCCCGCTCGAGCACAACTCTTGTCGCTTAAGTGGTCTGCAAAAACATGAAAATTCTAGGAGCATGCATTTCACGCTCGAGCGAACTTCTGGTCGCTCAAGCGGAAGTGTAAGATCACAGATTGTTCGCTTGAGCGTGGGATCTGAGGCTCAAGCAGAAGGGTCGAATTCTGGAATTCCAAATTCACCTCCAAGCTGCAAATCTTAAATTCAACACTTCAAATCTCATCCTTTTTGGTCCAAAACTTAAGAAAACACTTGCAAACTTGTTAAACATGAAGAATTGAGGATCTTTTCATAAAATCAAGGCCCAAGAGTAAGTGAATTATTCAAAACTCAACTTGTAACTCCAAAAACTTAACTTGCATGCAATGGCATGAGCTTCAACTTTCCAAAACATGGTCAATAGAGATATTGGCACAAAAACAAGTTGAATTCTTAAACTAAAACCAAACATGAACATGCATGTGACAAATTTTTAGACATCATGCTCTAATTGCAATGCAATGTACATGCATGTATGTATACTCTTCTTGTCTACTCTAAGAAGCTTAATTCTTGCTTCAATTCATCTAATTCTTTTAAATATACGTGTTAAGTACCTCAATAACACAACTAAAGGCTTGACTTCTTACCTTAGGTGCTCAATTATGGCCTAGATGTGTAGATGTTTGAGTTCCCAAGTCAAATGCTCTAAGTTCTTCCCAATTCAAATCCGTTTTTCTTATGAGCTCAAGCTTTTACACTTAACTCTCTCTCTCTCACTCTCCCCTATGTTTTTGATGGAAAAAGATGATAAAGTGTGTGTGTGTAGTGGTGATATAAGGCAACACATGACTTATATAGGTACCATTAGTTGGATTAATTAGTTTTTTATTAATTAAACAATTATACTTGTTTCATTCTGATTATTTGGTTCCGAATTTGAATTTCAATTCTATAAAATTCTAAAAATTCTGAATAACATATATACCAAATCAATTTCTGAATCGGATGTTGATAAGGTCTTCAATTCGTAAACCGAAGCGGAAACATAAACAGATATTTCTACGTTAAACAGATATAAACATAAATAAGGTAACAAACATGCAATTTAATTCGGAATTTCTCTTAATTACTGATTAAGCTCATTTAATCACGAATTAACGTAAATCAGAGGTCTGGGTTGTTACAACATCCATAAATACTGTGACGTCCCAAATTTTGATAATATAATACAACGATACACCGGGGTTTAACTAACGGATACACATAATTTTTAAGCACAAAATACAAATAATTATACTAAAAGAAAATATTAACAATAGTTACAGATAAAATTCTTCAAGTCTTTAAATACAGATCAGTTCCTTGATACAAAAAGATTATCCAAAATAAAGGAAATATACAATCTAATTTCTAAGGCAGCCACGGTTCCGTGAAGCTTTTAGCGGTTCCGTTCTCAGTGTAAAACTCGCCTTCACCTGGCATAAAACGCTATGAGCTTGGAATGCCTAGTAAACACACACACCCCAACCATTTTCCCATTCCAAATACACAAGTAACACAACGGCACGGTCAAAACATACAGCGAAAGCAATAATAAAGCATAGATTATATTTAAATTTCAGTTCTCATGAATAATAGTCAATTTTAATTAGTTCTAGGCAACTCCCTGCAGAATGCCGTTCCTACCCAACCACTAACTCTGGCCACGAGCAATTCTGACTCCCCCTTGGTTAATACAATACCAATGCATCACTTATCGCATAACCACCAGTGCGTCGCTTACCACACAATTACCAATGATGCCTACGCACCTAGGTTACATACCCAAGTGGTGACATCACGGTCTGCCCTAAGGAAACGGGCTTCCAGGGATACTCTCCTTGTGTGAGACCCTCACTGCCACCCTTATGCCTCCCATTTCCGTTAAGCAGCCAGAATACATCCCGTGCCATGTTAGGGTTCGGAAACACACTTGTGCAGGACTTCACAAAAATGGAACACATTTCACTATATCATACTCTTGAATCCATCGTTCATTATCTCATAAAATTTAATACAATGATCGTAACCCATTACCATCCCATTTGATTTCCCCTTTATTAGGTGCATTATGTTCTCAGTTATAGCAAGGCATGGTCAGTATAATTACGAATCCAAACTAAACAACAAGTAATTTGTTCATGGTAAAGAAAATTCACAATTTATCATAGATTACATATCAAGACTAAAACATTCAAGAAACATAGAATATAAGAGTCGCAAACCAAATATGAGCATATTAACACAAATTTCCAGATTTCCAAATTTGAACCAGTTTGAAAATAATTATGAAAAAAATACTTTTATTGGCCCTAAGTACCTGGACTCATGTGAGTTTGTAGATAAACAAGTCTAGTTTCAAACTCAATTTACGAAAGTACGATAGGTATTTTAGATTTTAAGATAATTCAGAATTACCAAGATCTGTCCAGATTCGTTGACCGTTACGCAAATCGGTTTTTCTCTCAAACCCCTCACTCTCTTGAGTTCAAACAAATTTTAGTTAAAATATAACACCAAGATTAAGATTTTGACATAAAATTGGTCTCAAGACTATTTTTCTGGAATTTTATAAAAATAGAGAAAGTTGACTGTTTTTCTGGTTCTATGAGTAACAAACTTAGAAAAATTGTTTAGGTTATAAAAATACATCCTTAGGTCCTACCGAAATTATCACATACTCTAGACATACCAAATATTACACCATAAAAACAGATTTTGAGTTTATGGAGTTTTGATAGGAAAATAAATTCAAGAGAGGGAAATGATTTGTTGCTGGAAATTTAAGAAAGAAAGAGAAGCATACCATTTCTTGATTAATACAGACTTATACAAGAGTGTAGGTCTAGACTACAACATATATATACAAAGAGCATGTGTTAGGAGGGAAAAAAAAACAAGTGGTAAAAGAACTTGAGAGAAGAGGTGTTGTATGTTTACCTTTGTTGTACAAGACTTCACAAAATTCTTCTTTTTCTTCTTCTTCTCTTCTCTCTCTCTCTTCCTCTCCTTTTTTTTCCAAGATCACTCTCTCTCACTCTAGTGCATAGCTGAAAATGTGTAAAATGAGGAGGAGAAGTGTGCATATATAGAGAAAGGAATGGGAGGTTTCTTAGGGACCAAGTTCCCTAAGTGCAAATTGTCAAAGTTGCCATTATGGCCCTTTCATCTATCACATAGTCAACAACTTGGGCTCCAAGACATATATATATATATATATACATAATATGAGATATTTGTATTTATATACATAATATAATAGCCACAAGTACATTAATTAATAAAATATTACAATTAAGGGTTGAAATGAAATAAAATAAAAGTATATAAGGACCAAGTCTAAATTTATAAAACATTGATATTTAGTATACAATATACTAACATTAGAAAATATTTAGAACAATAAATTTGGGTCCCATTAAATTAAAGTGCAAACAAAGGCGAGAAACAGAACGAAAACGGCATTACCGGGAGTTAAGATTTTTAAAGTGATTAATCTATAATTATCGGGTCTAATAATTAATAAGAGAGTTTTAAACATGATTATTAATCTACGGGCTCGATTAGGGTTTACTCAAATTAATCCGCAATGCTTCCCGATTCTAGGGTTTAAAACGCAATTAAGCAAAAATTCAAGGGCTTTATTGAAATAAACTCAAGGTTAGAGAATTAATGGTAATTACAAAAATTAGGGTCTCTACAAATACATAGACATTGAGCATGAGGAAAGAAACTTGGATTTTTTGAATAAGTAAATGAACCTTACCTAAGAGTTGACTGACTGAATCTGCAATGGCAAGAATTGGAAACAAAAGTTCAAGCAGACTTGCTAAACAATTAATTATTTTTCCAACGATTATTGAAGATTGCAGTTTTTTGAACTTTTCTTTCTAAGAAGATTTTGAAGGCCTTTTTTTCTTATCTTGCTTCTATAGATTACTTGGTTTCCTATTATTTCTCCTCGTTTGATATTTTGGCACTTTCTAATCATAAATGATTGTAAAATTTCTATCTTTTGAATATAGGTTGTTTGTATTTCTGGAAATTGCTATGTGGTTAAGTATTATTTTTTTTGGATTTGTGAACTTCATAATTTAAGTCATTATTAAAGATTAAAGTGTATTGTCTAAAATATCATACATTATTCGTAATCCAACACCAATTCACTAAATTGAGATTCATATTTCGCAGGAAGACTTTCCTGCAATAAAGACATACTAAGATGAACTAGGAATAATTTAAATGTTTATGTGTCTGACTTGAAATCTTCAAATCTTCAAATCAAATTCAAACCTGAAAAATTTTAGCTGCTCAAATCAATCTTAAAAAAATTCAACTATTCAAATCAAATTCATATTGTTTACAACTATTCTAAGTAAAATTAGTGGAAAATTTTCAACTATTCTAAGCAAAATAAGTGGAAAATTTCATTGGTGGATCTCAATTGATATTGTTTACAATAAGGTTATGTCTTGGATGGAAAACAAATATTGTGGAGTGTAGGTCAATGTAGGTGACGGCAATATGTGCAACCACATCTCTTCGAAATTTGTACATATTTTGTCATAATTAATGGGAAAACAGTGGCAGTGGGTTACTTGTCACTGCTGCAATAGAAATATGACTCAGGTTTGTTGTCTTGTGTTAAAAGACTATGCTCTGTGCCTACATCTCTCAGGTTGTGAGATGCTTTCCTATCTTGGTTAAGTTCTAAGCATGTCAACTTGTTCTGTTTGTATATTCCCAGCCTTGTTTTGTGTGAGTTTTCTGTTGCAATCATATGTTATTGACAAATTAGTAAGATAATTTCATTTACCTTCATTAAGCCCCAACATCATGTTTTATGCTCAATTTTCTATGCTTAAATATTTATTTGCCACTTAGAAGTTGGGATAAGTTGTTTTGATTGTAAAGTTGGATTGATGACTTAAGGAAGTTTTTAAACCATGAGTCCTAATCCCAAAAAATTTCAATCACCAATTAATTTATGGGTCACAAAAGAATACTTGTAATATACATTTCAGATTCTCAGTTTCTTGGTTTATCCTTAATCCCTAATCCCTAATCCCTAAACCTAGTTTCTTGTTTTTTTTTTTTTTTTTCAACATCAGGGTGGATTTTGAGTGAATTTTTCAGCTGCTTTAGATTGTAAGTCCAGAGGTTTTTTTCAAGTTGTTTTTCGCCAAATATGGTTATGAGCTTGCCAGTGAAATTAACAACTTTCACTAATAAAACATAGATCTTATTCACACAGATAACTTGCGTTTACAACCAAAAACCCATCTTGTTCTCCACTCTTTATTTCAAAATAGTGAATAAAAATATAAGCTTTTGGTTGTATGATTTATGTTGATCAAATTGTGACATGTTATTGATTTGGACAAACATTTTCAACTGGACAACATTAATTGAAATTAGAAGGATGATAAAATTAATAGTTTTAAGTATAAAATGAAAAAAAAAAAAAGCTATAGTTTTAGGGATAAAAGTAAAATTTTGATAGAGTTCATTGAAATGGTGAACTCATTTATCTTTGTTTTGATTGATTTATTTATTGGAACGTTGAACTCATTGATTTTAGATTAAATTGGAATGGTGAACTCATCTAATTAGTCTGATATTGATTTGTTTCATATACTAAGAACCACCATACTCAAAGTCATTTTATTTATTTGTTAGTCTTGTTTTTTCTTGTCTTTTTCTTTTTTTACTTATTTACTATTGGTATTTTTATTTTTTTGGTACACAAATGCTGTTTGAACTCTTGCAGGCATATATATTTGCTAATATTCATGTGTCATTTGCTAGTCTACTCTAGTTTTCTAGAGTACTATTGCATAGTTATGTTTTTTTTGGAATCTATCATTTGTTGGGCAATTTCTTCTCAATAATATACCAAATGATTGTTTCATGGACCTCTGGCCTTGTCACAAAACTGGCAATCTATAGTTCTATGTGAACAAGTTGGGGATTTACTCTAGCAGTGGCTAAGTTAGTTGTGTCCCTTTAATTGGTTTAGCTTAATTTCTTTATGTTGGAAACTGTTACTGCGTTTAGTTCAGGAAAGACGACTCCTAAAGATTGCTACAATCCAATCTTTAGCTGGCTTTGCAACTGTTAAACCAATCCTCACTATATAATTTTTCTGAGAAATCAATTTTGTTCTCTCCTGACTTTGTGTTTCCATTTTTTTTTTTTTTTGTAATTCAATTTTTTTCTCTTCTGATTTTGTAATTCATTATTAAACACAACAATGTATGGAAACCAAGACAACTTTGTGTCTCAAATCAATTTTGTTCACTTCTGATTTTGAAATTCAATTTGTGGTTTAGGCATATTATCAAACACATGGTGAACAATGTATGGAAGACAAAACATCTCATTCTCTTAGTCAAACATATTTGCAAACACATGGTGGAAAAACCATCACATAAAAAAACAAACACAACATCAATAAAATAAGCCCATGAATATATAATAACATTAAATAGAAGTAGGCATAAGACATGAACACAAACACACACAGAGAGAGAGAGAGAGAGAGAGAGAGAGAGAGACATAGAAGATGAGCATACTGGCCATTTTGTTTGCTACAGATACAGATGGTACCAACATCAACAACAAAAGGTATATATGTCATCTTATACACTTGGCTAGCTTATACAAACCACAAGTCAGACAATCGGTGATTTGCAGTTTGGAAAATTGGAACCACATAATTTATGGATACCAATTTGTTACTCAAAATGACTCACCTACTTCAGTTTGCATCTCAGGAAAGCAAGAGACGACCAAAACAAACCGACTATGAACTGATAAGGAGAAACATCAATTTATTACTCAGAATGACTCACCTGCTTGATTCTACATCTTGGGAAAACAAGAGACAACAAAGACAAAACAACTATGAATTGATAAGGAGAAACATCATCTGCCTATAGAGATATGGTCTAGACAGGGCATAAGCATAATAAGACCAAAAAAAATTCCTTCTTATCATTGTCAACCGTAATCATAAAATCATGATGGGTCATTAATCTTATCCAAAAGTCACATAAAGACAAAATATATCAGAGGGAATGAAATAAGACATGCCTGAGAAAGTAAAGCGAAGCATAGCCGAAGAGGTGAAAATATACATATTAGTTGACATTGATATGTATAATTTTGACACCGTGGTCCATTTGTAAATTGGTCTTAATTTGATTTTTCCTATCTACAAATCTGCATCTATGATTGAATGTAGTAATTATTTCAACTGTAAAATAGGCATTCATTGTTAACAGAATTAGTAGAAAGTTCACTAGGACCACCAAAGTAGGTAAATTGATATACCTGAAGGATATGAAGACAAATATTGCCAAATTGATCAACATTTGGATGGAAGCACTTATTTGCAAAGACAAGAAGTATAGGTGTTGAACAAGTAAAGAAAAGAATGAAACATAAAAACAAAACAAATTTGGTATATATGAGAAGTAAAACAATTGTTTTAAAAAAGAACAATTTCTTCAATCAATGTTTCAAAAAAACCAAAATTTTGAACAAGTGAAAATCAAATTGAAGAAAAATTGGCTTTTTTGCAATGTAAAGTTGAAATTTGTCTCACTCACAGCAATTCATTTCAAGTTGAACAACTTGTCCTTCTTGTTGAATTACAACATAAGCTCTGCTAGTTGAGGAACATAGTGGCATGTTTGGAAGCAAAGAAAAAGTAAGTATCCGCCCTTTAACTCTTAATCTTAATTGTTTTCCACTTGTTATAGAGTGGAATGCTTATTGGACATTTGTTCTTGAATATATAGCTTTGGCAGCACTTAACATTTTCATTTTATTTATAACTTTCATGTAACAGTTTGTAATTGTATGTCTATAGTCCTCTGTAGATAGATATGCAACTAAGTAAATATTCATTGACTGCATACTAGTGATAGAAATACATAAGATGCATAGTAATAACCACCAAATGTTATATATTGTAGAAAAAGGTTGAATAGCATCACAAGCCTTCTATAGAAGAAGGCCCAATGTACATCAAAGATAATGCAATTGTTCATGCGTTTGGTCCAAAACGCCGTGGTATGGTGTACGAGGGCTTGGATTTGGAGTGTTGCCATTGAAACTCGATGCACAAGTATACTAAAATCAAAATGCGAAAAAACTAAATCAACAAATGCTTCTCTTACAACAAGAACTCCAGGAGATGGGAGCTGAAATGTTAAAAGGAAATAGGCAAAATGAGGTAAAAAGATTAAGAATGTGACAATATATGTTATATATATATTGATGTTTCATAAAAGTTTTTAAAAAATTTCAATTAAAATATTTAGGAACCAAGCGAAGATGCAACAGGTAGAAAACATTCTCGTGGAGAAACTTAGGTGAACTTGCCTTAAAAATAAGAAAATTGTGTTGATATGTGTTGAGTGCATGAGAATTTAACAAGATTTCAGAAAATCAATCTCTTTCACAATGAATCAAAATAAAATTTGTTACAGATATTTATGTCATCTAATCTAACTGATTAGTCGCTAATTCTAACTAACTAAAATGGAATAGGTTGTATCTCATTAGTCACTAATTCTTACTAAATAAAATAAATCATATACATATATTATGATATAGAATAGTATCGTAAGATTTTGTAATATGTTGCTTTGTCTTCATATGTAGCTAGCTTTTAGATAGCAGGATTTTCACAAAATTTTTAAAACAAATTAATTGAAACTTGTAAGAGCTACGCAAAGGGTCAAATGGCAAGAAACATTCTCATGGAAAAACGTAGGTAAACTTGCACATTTCTCATGCTTGTGCTTGTGCTTTTGCTTTTGCTTGGTTGCGTTTCTACTCAAGCTTTTGTCATTTTTGCATATGGATCCTATCATCTACTAAATTTGAGTAAACAAATACTTCTTGCCATTGTATTGCAATTTTTTTAAGGTAAGGAAAACAGTGGAGGTGGTGAACATAGGGTGCACGGAGGTGGTGAACATAGGGTGCACTTACAAGAAAATATTTGAGTAAATTTTGTATGGCATTATTACTTACCTCAATTTTTGTTGTGTTTGTGCATTTGTTTGCTTGCTTCTACTCAAGAGTTTTTGTCAATTTTGTATATGGATCCCACATTAGCTACTAAATTTTTGAGTAACCAAATATGAGTAAACAAATATAACTTGATATTGTATTACAAATTTTCTCGGGTGACAAAAACAATGAAGTTGGTGAAAATGAAGACATTTGGGTAAATTTTCTATGACATTATTAATTACCTTAATTTTGTCTTCAATTCATTACCTCATTTTATGTATTGCTTTCATGATAGTTGCATGATGAGAATGAAACTGGGAATGGTGGATCTAACTTGGACAATACCAAATGCATATTTTTGAATGGGATGAGACAATGGCGGTGGTTGTGGAAGGCACAATTGCTTCAACTGATTCTAAACAATTGGTATATCACGTGCCTCTTGGCCCTGGGTGTTGTTAAGTATGGGTTAATTATGTCAAAGTCAATGCACCATTGTTTCGCCCTAATCGTGAGATGTTTGTGCTTGAGAATGCTGTTGGAAGCACTGTTGCTTGGCCAAACCATTTCATCAGCTTTGACTAGTAAAATTCTATCATCTATGGATAGTTTTTGACATGACTTGATGAATGGATTGCTATAATCTTTGAATAGTTTTGGATTTTGTTTAGAAACTTATATATGGTATAGCTTTTGGATGGTTTAAAATTTTTTAGACAATTAGAGCTTAATGATAGTTCTTTTTTGGATGGTTTTGAATTAAGGTTAGTTTTTAGATGTTTGGAATGTATACACAATTGTTGAATGTTCATAACTTATGGATATGGTTTTATTTATTTATTTATTTTATGGTTGAAATAATATTTTGGTAGTTGACTGATATTTTGTGAAGTTTGTTTGTAATGTTTGTTAGATTGTACAAAACAGGTCAAATAGAGCTTACTGAATTAAAAAAAAAATTGCATATTTTACGGCAGGCATAATAGGTCATTGTATTACATATTTTACGACAAGTAATAAAAGTTGTGATTTGTCTCAGGAATTAACAGCGTGCAAAAGTAATTATATGTCACGACCTAAACCCGCCCCTATAGGAAGCAAATAAATAAATGTAATCGTCCAATGAGCTATGCTGATTTATATGAAACAGAAACTTTAAGCATTTATGTACATATATCATAACGTCATTGTTACACCAACCAAATGCAGTTACAACAAAAAGGGGCTTAGCCCTGTATACAAAATAAACAAAACTTGACCAACAAACAAGGAAAATAAACTTGTTTCTTGTTCACAAAACTTGATCACTTTACACTTCGGGAACCTCTACGGGAGGCACATAAGTTGGTTGACAAAACGCAGATTCAAATAGGTGTTATTAGACTTGATCTTGCACTTGCTCACCTACATATATATACAAACTATGAGCTAAAGCCAAGTAAATAACATTAATATAAAGGGGTTAGTGAACGAATTCCGAACATATCATATTCATATAAAGATCATAACAGAATCAATTCTCATATCCGAACATAATAATGGTACATCCAATAGAACATATCACATCGTCATTTGACTAGAGTAATTGGTTTCGGATACCGATTAAACACATCACCACTTTGACAAGTGGCTAATGAAATCTTGTAATCACATATATGTCATGGACCCTCATTAACATGCTGTTCTCCATGACTTGGGACTATCTATGGATGCCATAATAGATTTCAAGCATAGGACATTTGTTCACGTAAACAAATATCATTTCAGAAATCATAACTTATCAAATCACATTTGGAATATAATTCATATGAACATATCTTTATAATAACATTACTCACAGTGGGTGCAGCACTTGAGTCCTTTAAAGCTTTTGGTAATGTATTTGAACCCTTTATTTTATTTTGGGAATCTTTGGTGTTGTTGTACCTTAGTTTTGGAGATGTACAAATTGATTTAAATTTGTTGGGATTGCTCGTTCACGTTTGTTCTCGTTGAAAAATTGTTTAGAAACTTGAAAATTATGTTCTGGGGTCGACACCGGTCTTGGTGGTGTCGACACCTTCTCTTTAAGTTGGCCACAAGGGTCGACACTAATCTGGGAAGGGTCGACCCTTGTTCTGTATCTGTTCACTGCATTTTGGTGTCGACACCAGCCTTGGTGGTGTCGACACCTTCTCTTTTTGGTTGGCCGCAAGGGTCGACACCAATCTGAGGAAGGGTCGACCCTTGTTCTGAATTTGCCCACTGCATTTTGGTGTTGACACCAGCTTAGGGAAGGGTCACCACCAGCAGTGCAGTCACACTTAGTGTTCTAGATTTCTTCTTAGGTATCGACACCTGTATTGCAGAGGGTCAACACCTGCGACTTTTTTCCAGATTTTTCTACCTGTTTGGGCCTACTTTTTGGGGATATTTTGACTAGATATTTTGAGTTGATTTTGGGACTTATATTTATTTTTGACCTAGTACTATATAAAGGCCCTCACTTGACCTTTTCTCTCACTTTTCTTTCCTTTCCTCCCTCTAAACCGTGAAACACCTTCTCTCTCTCTCTCTCTCTCTCTCTCTCTCTCTCTCTCTCAAAAGGCACTTTTCACTCAAAGATCCTTAGATCTACTTGTTTGAAGACCTCTACTCACCTTGCTCCTTTGAGATAAAGTGTAGAGCTTGTCGATGGCTTCATTTTGATCGGAGCAAAGCTTGATTTCTCCTCCGTCGACTTTTGAGTTTTTCTTCATTCTTCCCCTTCTAAGCTTGCGATAGGGATTTTCTACTCTCTTATATGGGTTTTAACATAGATATTGTCATCTTGTATAAATGGTGTGGTTTGGAAAGATCTTTGGTAAATATATGGGTTGATTTCTATATATAAATGAGGGGTTTTTCCTATTTGGGTTCCCTATGGGCATTAGAAGTCTTGAATATGTTATGACTTGAAAAGAGTTGATGAAACTTGGTCTTGGGTATAATATTTGATAAAGGGGGAGATTTGCCCTAATTTAAATTCAATAAATAATTTTGTATAAATTATGAGATTGACTTAAAAATTATGAAATTGGAAGAAATTGAGATTGAATGGTGTAGTTGGATTGATTAATTACTCACCTTTGAAATTGTTGATAATTTATTTGTTTGATAAATTTATTATCTATTTAGAAATAATTGTTTTGGGCTATCGGTAGAGGATAGCCTTGATTGTTGTAGACACTGCATGATGATTAGGTAAGTTGAAACTAATCACCCGGAATATGTCATTGAACATGACGGTTGAATTAACACATTGAATATGTGCCTGGATTGATCATTGTATATGATAAAGCGTTTAAATACATTGCATATGTATCCTGTTTGGGAGAAGATATGAGATGTACTCCATGGTTTGGGAAAAGACAGGGGATGTACTCTCAAACCAGTTTGAGAGGAGATAGGGATGGACTCCATTGATAACTAAGTTGGTCGGAGTGTCTAGGGTGAAAGTCCCGAAATATTGATTACGTTTGCATAATATAGATGAATTGAAGTATTGAAGTATTATTAATATGAGTTGTAGTCTCATTTTGAATTGAAGTATGAAAGAGTTAATGATATGAGTTGTAGTCTCATTTTAAATTGATTATGATTGAAGTGTTGATATTGTGAGTTGTAATCTCATTTTGAACTGTACGGATAAACAATGAGCCATATCTATGAATTGATTTGGATAATGAAACAGAAAAGAATTGAAATATGGTTATGAATATGGATTGGTTATGGAAAAAATGTACATTGGTTTGTATGAGCTAAACATTTATCAAATGCTAACGTTTTAGTTAATTCTCATATTATGTTTAGCGTATCTCTACTGGGCTTTGGCTCACCCTATATGGGACATCATTTTCAGGTACAGGTGATATGCCACCTCCAAAGATGTAGCTTGGGAAGTTTAGAAGCTGAAGGCTTATTTTTGTAGTTATCTTTTGTATTACATGTAATTCAAGCCAAGGGCGTAATATGTTAAGAGTTAGGACTCTCTTTTGTTGAAACCAAGTGTTAACTTGGATAGTTGTAAGTCCGTAGGGCATTTACTTTTGTTGTCAACATGTAATATTTTTTGTAATGGATACTCTGATAAATGAACACATGTTTATTTCTCTTATGTCTATGGATGTCATGAATGATTGGTTTATATGTATTATTTTGAGGGCGTTACAGTGGGCTTCCAAAAACAACTGGTCAGTCTTTGAGTCTTGACCTACAAACACAAATGTACATAGCACAAAACATGTCTCATTATTACTCATTCATATGGCCATACATGGCTTAGCTTTCTTGCTAAACTTCTTATTCATTCTACGTCACATAACTTGTTCATATTGGACCACATACTCGGATACGACACATATTTTCTAATTCACTTAGGTATGATGTTTCTTAGCTTATTAATCCTTAATGGCTTATAAATCATGCTAAATAATGCCTGGAAAGAGATGGGAGCGAAGATATGTACTTGTGGACGCGCCCTCGAGCTTTATGCTACCACAGTTCGGACTCCCTTTTGTGTCACGGTTCTTAGTCTGAACCAAAGAGTCTAAATTTGGCAAATCGTTTTGAGAAAATAGATTTTTAGAAAAGAAGTGCCAAACATGGACTGGTTTACCAGATACAGAGTCGCCACCTAAATATTTTTTAATGGGGGAATTTAGGAAACCCTGACTCGTTGTGTCCGTCATTACCAAAGTTGCCTCGGCTCGGGAACTTGGGTACGATTGGGGAAGGTCATCTATGAGCACCCCCTCTCGCCCGATTCGAAGATCGGCCTCTACTAACCATGATATCCAATTTTGAAAACGTTATATGTTCTTATTCTGGCCAATTAGCTAGAATTACTATGTGATGCACACAGCAAAACAAGTATAGACTAGATCGCCTAATTTGGAACAAAGCATTGCATATCCGTTTGTTTGGAAAATATTTTGAAACTTGCTACTCGCGAGTAGGCTAAGACACGGATTTTTGATGAGTTGTTCCAACTCAAGCAATCCAACCTTCACCCACAGGCATTCAGGTAGTTCATATCACATAAGCATCTAGCCACATGGTAAGCATGCTGTCATGTTAACATTCACACTCGTGCGAGATGCTAAAGCACAAAATACTTATAGTGTACTCCAAGCCAAAACAAAGAACTCGTTAGCAATCAATGTATGATCCAAGTCCATGTTAAATGCCTAATGTAATGTATACAGAATGCAATTAGGATATGCTCGGCTAATCCTAGGATGGCATGTGAAATGCAACCATTTGATGTACATATTCAAGTTAGATTTGAAATACTTATGCAGTTAGCATGATGCACTGAGCCCGGTGCATGCAATGCTGATGAATGATGCACGCATGCATAGCATAAGGTATGCTAAATTAAATATGCCCTAATACTAACCATCAAAGCAGGTAAGTAAAAGGGAGAAAGAAGTGGGGGTTGGAAAACATGCACACATGCACCCACACTTATTACAAATTCGTCCTCGCTCGGAGGGACCAAAAGAATAATAGAATTAATTAACCTACAAGCTAATTAATTATTACAGACAAATTAAACTAGTTAAGCAAATCAACTAATCTAATAAAATAGTAAACAGCCTCGGGATGAGGGCCCAATGTAATGCATGCTTGGTTCCGTTTGGAAGTCTACTGCCATGCACAAGTTGCTTCTGTTTTTAGTGTTTGGCACCTCTGAAAATTGCACAAACTCCAAGGTTGCTTCTCTGAGTACTGTGGAACACCACCGGCCATGAGGAATGGTCACCGGCCATGGGGAATGGTCATCGACCACCTATGGGGATATCGGCCACAAATTGTTGGTCGGTCGGCATTGTATGTAGCCGACCGGCCAAAACTTCCTGCAGAACTTGTTTTGACAGCAGTAGAGGGTAAAACAAGGCATGGCAATGCATTTCAAGCAAATGTTTGCACCAACACATCCCTTATCATGTTTGTGACTTAAAGGGACATGGTTCTTGATTCTCAGACCACCAATTGCGCATTTCAATGTGTGATGGCCCAAGAAACCAAGTATGCACTTTGATTTCAAATGAGATGCACATCAAACAAACAAGTGAGGCTTAACCTCTATCATACTCAATTCAAGAGGCAAAGCATGCATGCCAATGCAATGCAACCTAGGCATGTTAACTAAGTATGCAACATGGGCATGCAATGCACAATGCATACTAGGCATACAACCTATGCAAGCAAGCATACAAGGCATGAGGCAATGCAAACCAACAAGTGTGCAAGATGCAATGTGGATGTTTAAGCATGCAACAACACATGGAACAAACATGTTAAACAACCTAAACATGTAACAACACACAAGTATGCAACAACACACAAGGTGAGCATGCAACAACATGCGAATAATAGACTTAAACTAATTTGGGCAGCTCTATACTAAGCCCAAAACAGTGGCCAATTGCTAAAAGAATGAGGACCAAATAACATGCAAGCATGCATGCACACAAGGACCAACACTTAGACATTGAAAAGCAACTCTCAAGCACACTTAAGAGGATGAAAACATGGACAAATGGCATGCATTATAAGCTCTGAAAATCAAAGGTGCCGAACCAACTAGACAAGACAAACAAGGCATGCAAGCAAAGCCAAAATTCAAGGCAAGCCAAAGGTGTATCGAACTACACTTAGCAAAATCGAACATGGCATGAATTAAGCAACCAAAATTAGAGTATTAGCATATTAAGACAAAGCCAATAACACATCTAGTTGGCATCTAAAATGGCTTAAACATGCAAGCACGCACAAGGGCCTAAACAAAGGGCATAAGACAACAACCTTTTAACACATTAAAGGGGCATCAAATGCAAGCATGAAAGCATGTCATGAGGACTGAAATGACATGTTAAATGGTTCCAAACTACTGGAATAATGCAAGTAATGCATGCTCATGGTTCATACACTTGAGGCTTACAAGCCAAGAATACAAAGAGGCTAAACAAAGCATGGCAAGCATGGCTAAGGCAACCTACATCAGACCTCAAGCATGGCAAAACGAGCCAAAAAGCTTCACAAAGCTTGGCCAAAACAAGCAAGCATGGTAATCTACATGCTAAGTACATGTTAAGGCAAATGATGGCATTACAAGACATGTATACAAGGCAAGCATGGTGTGTCTAAACCAAGTAAAAACAGTGCTATATTGTGACAAAATAAGCACAAATAACAACTAAGACATGGCCAAAATGCACTTAAAAATGGTGCTCACACATGAGGCTAAAATGGCCCTTTTCAAGGACAACAAGGAGAGGGGGTGGCCTTCTTCTTATTAGGACCTTAAGGCACCATCCTCACCACTGAAATCCCTCAAGATTTCAGTGGTGAGGAGGCCCAAGCAAAGTGGTCCTGGAGCTCACCAAAATAACACAAAAATAGGGCCAAACAAGGCCTAAGAGGGGTTAAACAACCCCAAAGCTCAAAGCAACCTTAAACAACTATTTTAAGTAGGTAAAAATAGAACTTTTATATGTTATATGCAAAGTATAAAAAAAGTTGCAAGATAGTCAAAAAAGCTATGCAAAAATAGAGAATAAAGGGCAAGAACATTCACCCTTGAAGAACACTTCCAAGATCACAAGACCAGACCTCTTCTTGGATCAAAACCAGCTCAAAAAGTCCAAGATCAACCCTTTAGTGTCTCAGCAACTAAGGAAAGGTGTAATGGTAGGTGTTTGTGTGCAATAGTAAGAACAAACACACACTAAACACTCAAGAGAGGGAGAGATATAGAGATAGAGTATGAACAAACCCTAACCCTAAAACTCAAAGCTCTGAAAAATTTTGTAACCTTAATGGAGGGATAAGAGGCTCCCTTTTATAGACAATACCTCTTGTAAAGCTTTCCAAACAAGCTAGTCAAGAGAGAGATCCCTCCATACATATGGAGGGGAGCAAAGTGTATGCCAGCTAGCACAGCTGGCATAAAAATATCTGCAAAAGCAGATGCACAGTAGTCGGCCAGCCAAAAATGTAATTTGACCAAAATAGATGGCCGGTCGACTACAAAGAGTGCCGGTCGGCCAAACATTTGGCCGGTGCCAACAAACCAGTGGCCAGTGGCAACAAACCAGTGGCCAGTGGCCTCAAGCCATGGCCGGTGATGTGTGGGGATGGTCAACAAGCCATTCCCTGCCCCTCAAAGGCAAAGCATAAGTGTTTGGTGCAAAACTAGACACAAAACAGTCGAGCCGAGAGATCCTGAGGCAAGGCGCGTAGCCAAGACCTTCGGGAACTCAAGACAAACACAAACAAGGATGATCACTAAGTGTTCAAGCGGTGATGTCCAAGTCTCGAGGACGGTCAAAAATGGGGTGTCTACAGTACTTAAAACATCTTTTAAAAGCATGCTGGAAATAAGCTGTTGGCTAAAGCCACCTTTTTGTCGCTAGAGCCAGCTGAAGGCAAAGATTGAGCTCACTCGAGCCACCATTTGGTCATTCGAGCCAGCTTTTGTAGAGTTCAAAATACTGGGAGCTCTCAATGTTAGCTCGAGCCATCACTTGGTCGCTGGAGCCAACTGTGAATTTGCTGGGTTTCTAGACAGAAAATTGAGTTTCAAAAATGCATTTTAACATGTAAAAGCCTTCATGGCCATTCCAAACTCATGGAAACACTTTGATAATCATAAAAACATTTAGAAAACTCAAATACAAGATGATTCACAAATCATTTTCTCAAAACCTCTTGACTTTTCCAAAATTGAGCTCCAAAGCTCTTGCATGTAAGAAATTCCTTTTTAAAACATGAATTTAAATGGTAAAACAAGATGATTCAAACATGCATGTGCCAAATAACTTACAATAACAATTTAGATGCTCAAAACTAAACTCAACATGGCCATACTTCTATTTCCATGCATGTATGTCTCAAATTCATTCAAATTCTTTCCTTCCACTTTAAACACATGCAATTGAGCCTCAAACCTTTATGACTTATGTATGCATGTGGCTTCTAGCTTTTAATTTCATCTCTAATGGCATGAATGATGCTCAAACATGAGAGTTCTTGACAATTTCATACATACATGTATGACTTAGCAACATTTCCTTCATTCTAAGCTTATTTTATGCATTTAAACTCATAATCTTGATGAAATCTCATGCTAGATGACTTAAATTCACAATTTAGAGATTGAATTCTTACCTAGAGTCTTCAATTAGCTAGATACTTACATTATCTTGAAGAATTCAAGCCAAAGCCTTCAATTTCTCTTCAATTTCTACACTTTCTCTCTCTAAAAGTGAACTCACTCTCTCTCTCTAGAACACAATCTCAGATTTTTGCACTCAACAATGGGCAAAGATGAGGGGCAAAGATAAGGTCAAATGAGCTTAAGGCTCATGTGTTATATAGTTGTAGTGGCTTAATACAATAATTAAAATATTTGGCCCACCAAACACAACTTAATTAATTAAACTAAAACAAATTTTAATACAAGTTGCCATATGATTCTAAAAATTTCGAATAACATATTGATGTAACCAATTTCGGTTTTGGAGGCCAATAAGGCTTTCAATTTTCAGATCAAAGTAGAATTTCAGATAGATATTTCTACGAGTAACAAATAGAAAGCCAAATAGCATACAAAATACACAATTAGCACATAATTCCATTCTAGACACTTAGTTAGCATTCTTAATTATGGATTAGCGTTGTTACATTATAGAAAAATCAAACACAAAGCACAAGATCCGCTATTAAAGGGTTTTTGACGGCATGCAAAAGTAGTTATAGAAAAATCAAACATGACTCACAAGATCCACTATTGAAGGGTTTTTAACGACATACTACGACATGCCGTTGAAGTGAATGACATTCTACGACTAGTCATAACACGGCTTTACCTCACGCCTCGTAGAATCGTATCTGCGGCATGTATTTGATGCCGTAAAAAGCCAGTTTTGTTATAGTGTGTTGCACAAAAAAATTCAATAACTGTACGAGCACGAAATAATTCTTCTCGTATAATCCTGTTGATCAAGTCTGCGCTCCTCCGTACGTCGGTGCTTTATCACCTGAAAACACAAACGTGAGCTAGCCGGCGGGTGTGTGTCGGAAACCTCTCCGATGCCCAAGTCAGTAAGCTTGACAAATAGACAAAAGCTCTGTGTATTCAGAAAGTAAAGTTGTGTTACCTCTCCAAAGGTGATGTCTGTGAGCTTTTATAGGTTTCGTGTGGCACAATCCTAGTAGGACTTCTACTCCTCCATGCAGAGTCCTTCTAGGATTCATACTCCTGAAGGATAATGCTTATCCTTCAACACCTCCCTCACTGCTTAAACCAAGTGAGATGGTTTTACCATGGTTGGATTCCACTATGACCGAGGTAAGCATGGCTTATGCTAAGCCGCAGACTAGACCGAGCTAACTTTAGTTCGGCTCTTCCATTCATAGCTCTTACCCAGGTTTCTCTTAGCGCCAACCATGGTGTGATCAGACCGAGCTATCAAACAGCAAGGTTATGGCCGAGATAACCTCGATAAGCCAAGATCGGACTAACTTTGAGTACGGCAACCAGGCTATGTTCAAAGTTTCCTTTAGGCCGGAGTAACCCTCAAGATTCTTTCGGACCGGAGTAACTTTATACCCCTCTTGGGCCGAAGTAACTTCATGGCCTTTTTACCCAGTCCTTCGCAACGTGGCCCATAACGGCCTATTACCCAGCTCGGCCCAACTTATAAGTATAAATTACCCTCTCAATTGCCCCTTAATTCCATCTGCATAGCATGATAGGGATTACTCGTCTATAAACCGGGCTTAAAGTTTTATCTTTTTAGCCGAGCTAAAAAAAAAAAAACCCCTTTAGCCTTTCCAGCCGAGCTAAAACTCTGAAGCCTTTAAAGCTGAGCTATATACTTTTAACCTTCCCAGCCGAGCTAAACTTAAGCCGAGTTGTGCTTGTCCGGTCACAACGTCCCTTCAATCACAGAAACTGAATCGATTCTCATCCCTATGACACGTGGCATGCTGGTATTGGCTATACAAATTAATCTAACAACACAATCAACAAACTCTATGAAACACAATTAACAATCAACAAATTAATTGAAAAATTACTTGCTACAAATTCAACATACATGAAACTCGAATAGTGATGGAATGAATCTCTGGAACTCAATCAATACTCTCAAACTCGATCAACACTACCAAAAATGAAACCTATGGATGACCCCTTCGGGCGAAGAAATATGAATCATGAATCGCACTCTTTTATATCAATCGTGATCTGTATTTGGGAACCAGCAATTGATTGCATGAAGGACACTAAAAAAGGAAAAATATTAGTATGTCCTCCATAAAGGCCACGCTTGTTGCTCAGGGGGGTTAGGAAGTAAAATATTTTGGGATGTCCTTTATACTAAAAAAGGGCCTAATAAGGGTGTTTTCACCAAAAATCTCTAAAAAAAATGCCATGTGTACACATTTTAATTTTTTTTTTTAAATATAGGGAATTTTATATGTACACATGAAATTTACTGTATAGCTATACGTAAAAGAAAAAAAATGCATCCAATAACATATGGGTGAGTTGGTCCAGATTGGTTCGGTTTGGAATAATATAAGGCCTAATCCGTTGTCTACGGTTCCATAAAAATTGGAACCAAACCAATCGATTTAAATCATGGAACCAATTTGAACCAAAGTATTTAAACATGGTTTGGTTTGGTTTGGAATCACGGTTTCATATAATATGTTCACAAGAAAAATCATATAACATTCACCAAACAATCTAGTATTAAGCAAACATTGTTCAATATTAATTTACCCATGATTTTTTGAAACATAAATATATTGTTGTACAATTAACTTAAACAAACATAATATCTAACAATTAAATATATTGTTCAACATGTAATAAGCATAAAATTCCCATCAAATAAATATTGTTGTGGCAACAACAATTACAAAACTAAAATTATGCTAAATAATTAAAAAAATCAATTCTAGCAGCATAGAAAAGAGAAGAGAAAACTAAAACGATATGAATTTCGGTTTGGTTTTATATATAAGAGGGTAGGATTGTATGCATCAGGGTGTATGGTAAGTATATGACTTAAGTTATATATAGTCCGGTTTGGTTTCAATTCAGAACCGTAGACTTAAATCTGCAAACGATCCACAGAGACCAGTTTCCAAATTTTCCATACCAGAACCGAACCACGGATTAGAAAAACCAAA
The DNA here is from genome assembly GCF_004153795.1 of Camellia sinensis. Taxonomy (NCBI): domain Eukaryota; kingdom Viridiplantae; phylum Streptophyta; class Magnoliopsida; order Ericales; family Theaceae; genus Camellia; species Camellia sinensis. The sequence goes on along the minus strand of NW_021025910.1, from coordinate 1,376,492 downwards.
CAAAATCTATTGAATTGGACTGGATCAATTCGGTTTGTGAATTTTTTGGATTCCTTGCTCAATCGTACAATAACATATAATTACTTTTTATGCCTTTATTTTTTATTGGAAATATGGAGCCTTTTTCATTTCTTTTGTACTAGTGTGCCTTTCTTATTTCAGTTTGAAAATGAGAGATTGACTAATAAGTCTCCTATTTTAAATTTGTGATCCATGTAGTCCTATATTTTTTCTTGCGATCCATTTAGTTTTTTTGGATGTGTAATGACTCATTTAGTCGCTACAATGTAGTGTCACATTTTGAAAAGGTATACTAAAGAATATTTTAGTATCATATTATACCTGTCACGTTAGAGTGTCACATTTGGAAAAAAAAAATACACTAATGAGTTTTTAATTTTTTTGGAGTGTTACATCATATCCGCCACGTGACATTTGAGAAAAGTACACTACGGACTTTTTAGTTTTTTTTTGAGTATCACATGTAGTTTTTTAGAGTGCTACATTATACTTGCTACGTTAGAGTGTCACATGCTACATTTGGAAAAAGAAAAAGTACACTAAAAATTTTAAAATTTTTTTTGGAGTATCACACCATACCCGCCACATCGTTACATTTGAAAAAAAGTACACTAAGGAGTTTTTAGTTGTTACATCATACCTGCCACGTCATCACATTTAGGAAAAGTACACTAAGGAGTGTTTAAATTTTTTTGGAGTGTCACACTATACCTGTCACATCATCACATTTAAAAAAAAATTGCACTAAGGACTTTTTAGTTGTCGCATCATATCACATCATACCCGCCACGTCGTCACATTTAAGAAAACTACACTAAGAAGTTTTTAGGCTGTGTTTGGTGGGGTTTTGTTATCAATTTTTCATTTGCTGATTTGAATGCTATGTTTGGTTTTAGTTTTCAGAAATCATTTCCATACCCGCGTTTCAAAGTTGTTTACCCGGTCATTCCCCCGAACGTCCCCCCAGACGTTCGGCCGGCTGACCGGAATAGTGTTTTTTATTGTTTTTTTTTTGGCACCTATTAGTTTTATATTTTAAATAAAAAAGATTTTCAAAATTTTTAAAAAAAATTTATGAGCTTTTAATAGAATTTTGGGTTGTGTATTTGGTTATAAGTCGTTAGTTTTTGAATCAAATATCATATGTCACATCAAACATTTCAAACTCAATTCAAAACTCTCTTTAAAACTCATAACCAAACAAAATTTTCTCACTCAAATCATAATTCCGAAACTTGCAAACTCAAAATACAATTCTATTCTCAAATCATAATTCGAAAACTCTACCAAATGCTACCCTAGTTTTTTTGAAATGTCACATCATACCTATCACATTGTCACATTTGAAAAAATTACACTAAATAGTTTTTACTTCTTGCATCATAACTATCACGTCGTCACATTTAAGAAAAGTACACTAAGAAGTTTTTAGTTTTTTGGAGTGTTATATCATACCGGTCACATTGGAGTGTCACATGTTACATTTGGAAAAAATACTCTAAAGAGTTCTAGTTTTTTTACAGTATCACGTGTCACATTTAGAAAAAGTGCACTAAGGCATTTTTAATTTTTTTGAGTGTCACATCATATCCACTACGTTAGAGTGTCACATGATACCTGTCACATTAATAAAAGGGTATAGTCAGCCACCAAAACACTACCAAAATCGAAAATAGGATTACACGGAACAAAACTCTCCACTAACAGAACTTAACAGATCAATAAAAAAAATTTGAAACTAATTGGATTATTTATTTTTAAAATGAGATTTATTGATAAACATCTCTTAAAAAAGTTACTAACATTTTTTTCTTATAATTACCTATAAGACTTCAACTCAAAATGAGGCCTTTTGTTAAAATTAGGACATGAAGCTAGTGCTTCATTGACGGCCCCTTGAGCCGGAAAAAGTATGCCTATATATATAGAGCACTTTTAAATGAGAATTTCTATTAATGTGTGTTAGGTTTTTATTCTTGGCAATCCCGTTTGATAGAACTTCTTTCAGTTGTAATTTTATTCACTCTTGTATTTCAGTGAGACTATGAGTGTTTAGATGCGAATCCAACCCGAATCGAGCCTTGCAGAGAAGTTTGTGATATTAATGCTTTCAAGATTGCCACTTTGCTGATTATGACGGGGGTCGATCTCGCGGCCGAAGCAAATTACAAAATTGTATTGAAAATTGCATGTCTGCCCATGTTCGCTCGAGCCAAGGAATGCTCGCTCGAGCTAAGTTCGCTCGAGCCAAGGAGTTCTCGCTCGAGCTAAGGATTGCGTCCATACAAAAACCTGAAAGTGTGGTGTGCTCGCTCGAGCCAAGGATTCGTTGCTCGAGCCAAGGCACTAGTAGAAATCACAAAAGTTAAGGTTCTCGCTCGAGCGAGCTTCAAAATCCAGATTTCTTAAGGAGTTGGTTTTCTTCCAAATCTAGGATTACTTTTGGTTTTCTATAAATGCTTGGTTTTCTTCCAAAGCTAAGTGTACTTCTCAAGATCTTCTTTTTGGATCTTAAGGTTTATATCGGGAGATATTTTGTTAGGTTTTCTTTGATGTTTTTATTGAGTATTCAACTCATGGTTTAAAAGAGAGTACATCAAAGGTTTTGTTTGTTATACAAAAGAGAGAGTTGTTCTTCGGTAGATTCTGAAGAATTCGAGCCTGAAGCTTTGGTGGATTCTGGAGTGGCTCATTGAAAAGACAATTCCGAGGTGAAGACGGGGTTGGAAGAGGCACATAGAGGTTGGTTCAATTAGGCGTGGATTCGCTAGGTAATTGAGAGTATAACTGTGTAATTCCTTTAAATCTTCTTAGTGGATTGTTTTTGTGGCTGTTGCCCGTGGTTTTTTAATCACAGTTGGAGGTGTCCAATTGTGGTTTTTCCACGTAAAATTGTTGTGTTGTTTTAGTCTTTGATTGTTTGATTGGGATTGTTATATTCTGCTTAAAATTGGTACATAATCACAAATCAACATCTAGGGTTTCTAGATTTTTCAATGTGCTTTACAAAATGATGAATTAGAAAATTTTGATTCGCCTAAAATCTGATGCAGTTTGGAGTTTTCATCTTTTAATTTAGGTAGTCTTTTGTTCATATTGAAAATGAACACAATCTACTACCATCACCTTGATAACTTAAAATGGTTAAAAAAAAAAATTTAATTAAAGTCCTAACCACAAAAGATAGAATTTTTTTGGACAAGTTACAAAATAAAAAAATAATAATAATAAAAAAAAACCCACAAGGTTTCGCTTGTTTTTCAATTTAAACCCATAATTTCAATTATAACAATTAAAATCCTGATATTACTTCCATGCCGTAATTTAGCCCCTTTATCTCTCTCTGTCTGATTAAACTAACAAAAACCTGGGTAAAATTTTCAGATTCAAACCCACATGTTCAAGCCCTTGTATCTCCTTCGTCGTAACTTAGGTTCGCCTCATTTTCATGTCATTGGATTCACCTCATGGCCTAGTGTGTGATTCGATTTCTGACCACACTGCCAAATTTGTACTAAGCTAAAGAACACTAGAAGAATAGATTGCGCCCGAACGACCTGCAACAGAAAGAAGAGATTCTGGCGGTGGTTTGTTCAACTGGGGGCACTTCAACGATCAAGTCAGTTATCTCTCAAAGATAGCAAAAGTACTTAACTCATTATTCAGAATACAAAAAACATACCTTAGACCCATGAGGGTGCCTCTCTTTTATAGCCAACACAAACCTAATCCTATTAGAAGCCTAGCTCCAATAGATTCTGTCTCCATGTTAATCTTGGACTTCCGGTTAGATTGGGATAAACTTTCAAAGAGTCTTATCTTTATCCAAACCGAAGTCCTCCACAATTCTAGGACTCTTGTCCCTTATCCGCTTATCTCAGATTCCGGTATTCTCCTAGATAACCTCAGCCTAGCCAAGATTATCTCGGCATCATATCCAGGACACGTGGCACCTCGGCTGGCACTCCGGTGACACCTCGGCCACGTGTCGTCATTCAAAAATTATGTCCCCACAACTGTCCCCTAGGTTTTATTACCTCAACATCCTAAGGTGATGGAACCTATATCATTTCTTCCACTTAGCATGTCGGCTAAGTTCGACTTATCTTTTATTACCAAGGTCATCATTCGCTAGCCCCATATGACCAAGACCTGTAATTTGTTTTCCCCAAAATGCTTTTAGAGCAAATAATCAAGTCGGTTTAAATTATTTAACAGAGATTATCCTCCTAGCCGAGGTCTTTGCTTCATTTAAATGAAGAACTCCAAGAGTTTTATCATGCATGTGAGCTGTCACGCATAATATCTCAACCATTTCTGCCACGCGTCCTGCCCTCAATGGATCGTACCTGACACGTGCCATTAAGCCGCATCACTTTTGCGTGCCCTGTCTGACAAGCACCTCGTCCTAGGCACATTGATGGTAATTTTGCCGCCATGCCATGGTTTCGATCAAAAATCCCTTCTCTCTCACTGTCTCTTCACTTTCGCATCCTCGTTCCCAAGCTCCCAGCGTTTTCTCTCTCTAACTTCTCTCCTAAATCCGCCATTGTTGCTCTCGTGAAGCTTTTTGCATCCACCTTCACTCTCCCTTTCCGGCGAGGCTTTTGCTACACTTTTCTTCTTATTGCCACTGTCCGACACCAGAATACTTTACACCTTCGGTAAGTCACTGTTCCTTCCTTCGTTTCAATTTCATGTTTCACATTTTATTGCCTTTGTTTATTAGCCATGTTTTGAACATATTCATATGCTCCCACTCTTGTTTGTGTTTCAAATTTCATCATTTGAATGCTCAAAACATACTCTATTTCATCTGTTTCTGGGTATACACATGTATCCACACACTTTGCTAACTTTACCACTGTTCTTGGCCTTATACCCTTGCACACACCCTGTGACAGTGTTCTTGATAGAGCATCATCATTCTTGATTCTGAATCTTTGTTTTTTGTCTCTTTCTTCTGTGTTTTCTCTAGATTCTTGCCTTCAATCCTTTGTTTTCATAGACTTAGGTTTGGGATTTGTCGTAGAACTCACAAACCTAAAAAAAAACTACAACAAACTTAGATCCTAAAAAATCTTTACCCCAGCAATCGTTTAGGTTTTAGCCGAGGTCCTTCAAACCTTCATAAAACACTTCCTTTTGAAATCCAATACCTTCCCCCAAGCCGACATCATGGGTATGTGGAGATATAGGGTGGACACCCCGACTAAGCTAGAATATTTCAGGCAGGAGTTTTCCATCCCAGCCAACGTCCATATGAGGTTGGCTGGGGAGGATGACTCCATCTTGCCCACAGTTGATTCTATGTACTTCCCAGTTGTAGTTTTCATAGAGTGTGGACTTAGGCTCCCACTCGACATCCTTTTTTGAGAAATCCTCTTCCGAGAAATCCTCCATTACTACAAATTGAAGCCCATGCAGCTCGCCATCAACTCCTACCATGTTATCAACAGCATAATAGCCTTAGCCAAAAAAGAGAATGCTAGGGTAACTTTAGCCGACATCCAATATTGCTACACCATGTGTGGCCTTAAGTTAGAAAAAGGCTACATCTACTACCTCAAACCGAGGTCCACAAAATACAAATTGTTGCCGACCCCCAGACTCCAACAAGGGAGCCGGGGACGATTACTTCATTATCTTGGGCAACTGGGAGTTTGCTCCAGATGAGGACCTGCACCTCTACCCTCTTAGCCGAACAGTATTCGTAGAGGGTAATGGTAAGAGCCAAGTGTTATACTTACTTGTTTTTCAAGTTTTTCATAATGTGTTCCTTCTGTATATGTGCTAAGGTCTGTGCTCTTTCTTGCAGCTCTTCCACAAACACCAAAGGGCTTTTGCAAGTCCTTCTTTCCCAGCAAGGACCTCAAAAAGCTATTGGATCTGCCCGTTCAGAGACGGAGAGCTCCTCTGCTGCTTAACTTCATTTTGACTTACAAGTCGATGCTTCCCGACGTCTTGAAAAAGAAGAAGAGCAAGTCTCCTCCGTCTGCCACCATACCTTTAACTACTTCATTATCTCGGCCAGATCAGGGGTCTACCTCGGATCCAGCAGAGCAACCATCTACCTCGGTTCCATATCTGATCCCTCCATCTCAACGCAAACGCCGATGCTGAGCTACAATTGCTGCTGAAGTGGGTCGCAAGAAGGTAGTCGCAGAAGATCTTCTAGTCGACATCCCTGACACCGTCAACGCTCAACCAGCCCAATCCCAGCCTCAACCAAAGCCAAAGCCAAAAAGGCTGAAGAAGGCTCAGCCTAAGGTAATGGTGACTCAGATTGATACTGAGGACACCCAGCCAATTTCAAAATTGGCCGAGAGCAAAAAGACTCCCTCTGCCGCCGAGAAGAGGCCCGCTGAGGCCGAACCATCCCAATCAACTCAGTCAAAGAGCCCGAGGTCAGGGTCGGCCACAACCTCGGGGTCCATGAAATCTGATGCCCCTTGGGCTCCGACAATTACAATCAAAGACAAGCCAGTCAAAGCTGGCGACAGTGCCGACAACATTGAAGTCGGCGTTGCCCTCTCTACGGCCTTGCTCTTGCCAAATGATCTCAATCGTAACACTGAGATGAGTGAATACGAAAATTTCACTTTGATGCTGCAGTATTCCGTTCAAGTAAGTCCTTTACACTTGATATCTTTCTTTCTCTATTTTTCCATACATAGAGAACTTTTACTAACTTTTGTTCTGTCCACTTTCTTTCAGGCGATCCAGCATGGCCCCTCCTTCGCAACGCAAGCTTTCAACTTTAAGAAATAGTTGGCGAATAAGGCCAAAGAGGCTGCTAGCTTGCAGAGGGCCTTGAACAACGCTAGGGCAAAATGAAAACCCTGTCAGATCAGGCCGAGGCAGCCATAAAAGCCCAAGACGTGGCTGAGGAAAAAGCAAACGCGGCAGAGGCCATTAAGAAGATCCTTGAGGCAGAAAAGCGAGACGCCGAGGCAAAGATGGCCGAGGCCCAAAAAGAGCTTCAAGATGCCCTGGCCACAAAAGACGCCGAGATCAAGGCCGCTGATGAAAAGGAGTACGCCGAGGGGGCAGTCGACGTCAAGGAGGACTACAAAAGACAAGTGGGGCAGGCATGCAACAAGGGTTTCACCCTTGGTTGGATGGCTGCCCTCAAAAAGCTTGATGTCCCCGAGGACTCCCCCCTCAAGAATGCTGATGTCCTCCCTCTGCCATTCCCCTCTACTTTAAGCCAATCCGAAGACGATTCTGAGTCCGAGGAGGATGCTTTGGTTAGGAAGAAGAAGGACGCTGTTGGGGCCAAGTCCCCCACTCTGAATGAGCAAGTCGTAGACTTGTCTCAGGATAAGGAGGGCGAGGTTTCCAAAGATGCCACTCTTGAGACAACATCGGACATGCCTATCTCCGAGAAGAGCATTGATCAAACTCTCCAAGAAATTGATGCCGAGCTCGCGGCTGAGAGAGCCGCCGAGATGTCTTCTCAGCTATAAACTGAACTCCAGACCCAACCAGCCAGAGACGCCGAAGAGTCTTAGTTTGATGTTTTTCTCTTTTTTCTGTACCTTGTACTTTTTTTTTTGAAACAAATATAAGATTTTATTTGGCCGATGTTCCTTCATCTATTCTGAACAAGTAATCTCCAATATCAGGCCGAAGTGCCTTTTTGTTTTTGAATTTCCTTATCTGAATGCAAGTATAACTTTCTTCCCTTAATGTGATTGTATGTTTTGTCTTCCTTTTACTACCTTGTGTGATTTTATAGTTAGAATAATTTCCATGTTTTCAACATACACCTTAACTGTGTAATTTTCTCAGTGTGGAATACTTTGGCTATTCCCACTAATAGCTTATTTCGGCTCTGACCTAACACTTGAGAATATTCATACTATTTTCACAAGTGTTATTTACAACTTGCCACTTTGCTTAAGACCTCTGTCTTCTATTATTGCAACATAACCTCGGCTTAACTTGAACTTGTAAATTTTTCTCAAAATTTCAACAAACGTTAAACTATCTTCTTTTAACATAACCTCGGCTTAACTTCAACTTGTAATTTTTTTTCAAAATTTCAACAAGTGTTAAACCATCTTCTTTTAACATAACCTCGGCTTAACTTCAACTTATAAATTTTTCTCAAAATTTCAACAAACGTTAAACTATTTTCTTTTAACATAACCTCGGCTTAACTTTAACTTGTAAATTTTTCTCAAAATTTCAACAAGTGTTAAACCATATTCTTTGTAAATTCCAACTCCCAATCATTATTCTCCATCCCTCTGCCCCCTAATGTGAACCTAAGTTCCACTTGGGTTCTCATTAAGCATGTGGCTTTTGATCTTGTCGCCGAGGTCCGATTTAAACAAAGACTGGCCGAGGTTACCAACCATGGTCTCTTTGTTAATCTGACTGGTATGCACTTGGCTCCAATCTGTGTCTGACTTTGCTGATATGGCAAGTCCAGGTTAACCCAACTTAGTTCAACTCTATTATATGAAAGTAAAGTTTCTACTCTGCCATATAATAAGTCTAAGTTATTCATCTTTGCCGACGCAAAAGGTCTATGCCGACTCAAAAGGTCTAATTTTTTGCGTCGGCACAAATTTGCCGACGCAAAAGGTCTATGCCGACTCAAAAGGTCTAATTTTTTGCGTCGGCACAAATTTGCCGACGCAAAAGGTCTATGCCGACTCAAAAGGTCTAATTTTTTGCGTCGGCACAAATTTGCCGACGCAAAAGGTCTATGCCGACTCAAAAGGTCTAATTTTTTGCGTCGGCACAAATTTGCCGACGCAAAAGGTCTATGCCGACTCAAAAGGTCTAATTTTTTGCGTCGGCACAAATTTGCCGACGCAAAAGGTCTATGCCGACTCAAAAGGTCTAATTTTTTGCGTCGGCACAAATTTGCCGACGCAAAAGGTCTATGCCGACTCAAAAGGTCTAATTTTTTGCGTCGGCACAAATTTGCCGACGCAAAAGGTCTATGCCGACTCAAAAGGTCTAATTTTTTGCGTCGGCACAAATTTGCCGACGCAAAAGGTCTATGCCGACTCAAAAGGTCTAATTTTTTGCGTCGGCACAAATTTGCCGACGCAAAAGGTCTATGCCGACTCAAAAGGTCTAATTTTTTGCGTCGGCACAAATTTGCCGACGCAAAAGGTCTATGCCGACTCAAAAGGTCTAATTTTTTGCGTCGGCACAAATTTGCCGACGCAAAAGGTCTATGCCGACTCAAAAGGTCTAATTTTTTGCGTCGGCACAAATTTGCCGACGCAAAAGGTCTATGCCGACTCAAAAGGTCTAATTTTTTGCGTCGGCACAAATTTGCCGACGCAAAAGGTCTATGCCGACTCAAAAGGTCTAATTTTTTGCGTCGGCACAAATTTGCCGACGCAAAAGGTCTATGCCGACTCAAAAGGTCTAATTTTTTGCGTCGGCACAAATTTGCCGACGCAAAAGGTCTATGCCGACTCAAAAGGTCTAATTTTTTGCGTCGGCACAAATTTGCCGACGCAAAAGGTCTATGCCGACTCAAAAGGTCTAATTTTTTGCGTCGGCACAAATTTGCCGACGCAAAAGGTCTATGCCGACTCAAAAGGTCTAATTTTTTGCGTCGGCACAAATTTGCCGACGCAAAAGGTCTATGCCGACTCAAAAGGTCTAATTTTTTGCGTCGGCACAAATTTGCCGACGCAAAAGGTCTATGCCGACTCAAAAGGTCTAATTTTTTGCGTCGGCACAAATTTGCCGACGCAAAAGGTCTATGCCGACTCAAAAGGTCTAATTTTTTGCGTCGGCACAAATTTGCCGACGCAAAAGGTCTATGCCGACTCAAAAGGTCTAATTTTTTGCGTCGGCACAAATTTGCCGACGCAAAAGGTCTATGCCGACTCAAAAGGTCTAATTTTTTGCGTCGGCACAAATTTGCCGACGCAAAAGGTCTATGCCGACTCAAAAGGTCTAATTTTTTGCGTCGGCACAAATTTGCCGACGCAAAAGGTCTATGCCGACTCAAAAGGTCTAATTTTTTGCGTCGGCACAAATTTGCCGACGCAAAAGGTCTATGCCGACTCAAAAGGTCTAATTTTTTGCGTCGGCACAAATTTGCCGACGCAAAAGGTCTATGCCGACTCAAAAGGTCTAATTTTTTGCGTCGGCACAAATTTGCCGACGCAAAAGGTCTATGCCGACTCAAAAGGTCTAATTTTTTGCGTCGGCACAAATTTGCCGACGCAAAAGGTCTATGCCGACTCAAAAGGTCTAATTTTTTGCGTCGGCACAAATTTGCCGACGCAAAAGGTCTATGCCGACTCAAAAGGTCTAATTTTTTGCGTCGGCACAAATTTGCCGACGCAAAAGGTCTATGCCGACTCAAAAGGTCTAATTTTTTGCGTCGGCACAAATTTGCCGACGCAAAAGGTCTATGCCGACTCAAAAGGTCTAATTTTTTGCGTCGGCACAAATTTGCCGACGCAAAAGGTCTATGCCGACTCAAAAGGTCTAATTTTTTGCGTCGGCACAAATTTGCCGACGCAAAAGGTCTATGCCGACTCAAAAGGTCTAATTTTTTGCGTCGGCACAAATTTGCCGACGCAAAAGGTCTATGCCGACTCAAAAGGTCTAATTTTTTGCGTCGGCACAAATTTGCCGACGCAAAAGGTCTATGCCGACTCAAAAGGTCTAATTTTTTGCGTCGGCACAAATTTGCCGACGCAAAAGGTCTATGCCGACTCAAAAGGTCTAATTTTTTGCGTCGGCACAAATTTGCCGACGCAAAAGGTCTATGCCGACTCAAAAGGTCTAATTTTTTGCGTCGGCACAAATTTGCCGACGCAAAAGGTCTATGCCGACTCAAAAGGTCTAATTTTTTGCGTCGGCACAAATTTGCCGACGCAAAAGGTCTATGCCGACTCAAAAGGTCTAATTTTTTGCGTCGGCACAAATTTGCCGACGCAAAAGGTCTATGCCGACTCAAAAGGTCTAATTTTTTGCGTCGGCACAAATTTGCCGACGCAAAAGGTCTATGCCGACTCAAAAGGTCTAATTTTTTGCGTCGGCACAAATTTGCCGACGCAAAAGGTCTATGCCGACTCAAAAGGTCTAATTTTTTGCGTCGGCACAAATTTGCCGACGCAAAAGGTCTATGCCGACTCAAAAGGTCTAATTTTTTGCGTCGGCACAAATTTGCCGACGCAAAAGGTCTATGCCGACTCAAAAGGTCTAATTTTTTGCGTCGGCACAAATTTGCCGACGCAAAAGGTCTATGCCGACTCAAAAGGTCTAATTTTTTGCGTCGGCACAAATTTGCCGACGCAAAAGGTCTATGCCGACTCAAAAGGTCTAATTTTTTGCGTCGGCACAAATTTGCCGACGCAAAAGGTCTATGCCGACTCAAAAGGTCTAATTTTTTGCGTCGGCACAAATTTGCCGACGCAAAAGGTCTATGCCGACTCAAAAGGTCTAATTTTTTGCGTCGGCACAAATTTGCCGACGCAAAAGGTCTATGCCGACTCAAAAGGTCTAATTTTTTGCGTCGGCACAAATTTGCCGACGCAAAAGGTCTATGCCGACTCAAAAGGTCTAATTTTTTGCGTCGGCACAAATTTGCCGACGCAAAAGGTCTATGCCGACTCAAAAGGTCTAATTTTTTGCGTCGGCACAAATTTGCCGACGCAAAAGGTCTATGCCGACTCAAAAGGTCTAATTTTTTGCGTCGGCACAAATTTGCCGACGCAAAAGGTCTATGCCGACTCAAAAGGTCTAATTTTTTGCGTCGGCACAAATTTGCCGACGCAAAAGGTCTATGCCGACTCAAAAGGTCTAATTTTTTGCGTCGGCACAAATTTGCCGACGCAAAAGGTCTATGCCGACTCAAAAGGTCTAATTTTTTGCGTCGGCACAAATTTGCCGACGCAAAAGGTCTATGCCGACTCAAAAGGTCTAATTTTTTGCGTCGGCACAAATTTGCCGACGCAAAAGGTCTATGCCGACTCAAAAGGTCTAATTTTTTGCGTCGGCACAAATTTGCCGACGCAAAAGGTCTATGCCGACTCAAAAGGTCTAATTTTTTGCGTCGGCACAAATTTGCCGACGCAAAAGGTCTATGCCGACTCAAAAGGTCTAATTTTTTGCGTCGGCACAAATTTGCCGACGCAAAAGGTCTATGCCGACTCAAAAGGTCTAATTTTTTGCGTCGGCACAAATTTGCCGACGCAAAAGGTCTATGCCGACTCAAAAGGTCTAATTTTTTGCGTCGGCACAAATTTGCCGACGCAAAAGGTCTATGCCGACTCAAAAGGTCTATCTTTTGCGTCGGTAAATTCAACCGACTCAAATAATACTATCAAATATTAATTTTTTGTGTCGGCCAACGGTGCCGACACTAAAGGCTTGGTATTTGAGTCGGTAACTCTGTGCCGTCTCAAAAAGGCTACCTTTTGCGACGGTAAAATTTGCCGACTCAAAAAACCGACTCAAAAGACCATTTCTTTAGTAGTGATTACTGAATACACTGTGATCCAATCAGGGCTTTACGTTTGTTCAGAGCATTTGTTAGAACGGACTTTAACTAATGACAATCCCAAAACACCCATTTCGTGTAATTAATATTCAATTATTAAGTATTTAAATTACCCAAATGTTAATACTATTTACTATGTTTCAAAAAAATAAAACAAATAATAACTAACTCAAACAATAAAAATATTTACTTAATTGGTCTAATTGATTGAAATGTGCTAATCAAAATTTACTAATTATCCAAACGTTAATATTGTTTAATTAAAATGTAATAAGTCTTAATTATTAAATATAAACTATTAAGAACATAGCAATCGTTAATTTTAAAGATAATTATTGAATTTTTTAAAATAATTCATTAGTTAAATTAGTGTTAGTTGTCAAATATTAACAAAAAGTAAAATATTTATAATAAAAAAAAATCTATAAATACAAAAAATAATACATATTTTTTATATATTTTTATATTTGATGTAATTTTAATTTTTTTTTTATAAAATTTATACTTTTAAATGTATCTAAATTTTGTATTTTTTCCTCCTCAAACTGAGTCAATAAAGTAAAAATTATAAACAATAAATACTAATTAAAAAAATAATAATTGAACAAGCGTAACCTATTTTTAAAACCTCTAAAAACTTAAGAACAAAATTTTTCATAAACTTTTACCTTAATTTGAAATCCCTCTCAAATTTGGGATTGCCCTAAAATTTTGCCCTAATCCTTCATCTCTGTGTGTGTGTCTCTCTCTCTCTCTCTCTCACCCTCTCTCTCTTCCAATTTCTAAACCCTAACTATATTTATATTTTCTGCAGTCGTGTATTCTCACCAGCTTATTGTACGTTTTTCAGATTGGTGAGTTACTCTCTCTTCCCTCTCTCAATTTCTCTTTCCATTACTTTTTTTGTTTTGATTCAGCTCTAATTTTATTATGTTCATTATTTTCAATTTAGATCTTGATTTCAGTGCTCTTGAAGCCATTTTCTATTGCTTTTACGTGGCTTTCAGAACTTGTGCTGTTGTCGGTTTAGTTGTTGTAGAGTTTAAAATATGGGTAAACTATTAGTCATGAATTTAATTTCCATCAAGTCTTATTCAAAATAAGTCTATTAAAATTGTCGCTAAAAATAAGTTCTTATAACGATTTTTTTGTATATGTCTTTAAAAATTAACAATTAGTATTTTTTTTTTATCACGATTTTTATAAATTGTCGTTAGAACTTATAAGGGCAAATTACAAAAAAAATCTCAGGATTTCGCGTGTTTTTCAATTTAAATCCCAGGATTTTAATTGATGTTACTTTCGTGTCACAATTTAGCCCCCTCCATCCATCTCCGTCTCATTCAGCCAACTATAATCTGGGTAAAATTTTCAAATTCAAACCCACATGTTCAAGTCTTTGTATCTCTCTCGTCGTAACTCTGTTTCACCTCATTTTCATGTCATTGGATTCACCTCATGGCCTTATTTTCATTCCACTCATCATACGCTTTGTTCCACCTCTTTTTATATGCCGCCGAAGCTTCGAAAATTGGTCAAAAATAAGATTTTTCTCACCTTTTTTTTTTCTTTTCAGATTCAAATCCACTAGTTTAAGACCTTGTATCTCTCTTGTTGTAACTCCGTTTCGCCTCATTTTTACGTCGTTGGATTCACCACATGGTCTAGTTTTCATTCCACCCCTCATACACCACCCCTTATACTCCTTATTCCACCTCTTTGTTTTTTGTGTCATTGGAGCTTCGAAAATTAGCCAAAAATAAAATTTTTCTCTCAAATTTTTTTTTTCTCCATATTCAAACCCATATGTTCAAGCCCTTATATCGCCCCCGTTGTAACTCCAACTCGCCTTGTTTTCATGTCGTTGGATTTACCTCGTGGCCTAGTTTTCATTCTACCCATCATATGCCTTATTCTACCTCTTTTTGCATGTCATCGGAGCTCCAAAAGTTGGCCAAAATAGGATTCTCACTTTATTTTTCTTTTCATATTCAAACCCATATATTTAAGTCCTTGTATTTCTCTCATCATAACTCCATTTCACCTCATTTCACGTCATTAAATTCACCTCATGGTCTAGTTTTCATTCCATCTTTCATACGCCTTATTCTATCTCTTTTTACATGCCATTGGAGCTCCAAAATTTTTCCAAAAATATGATTTTCAAAACTGGGCAAAATTTTTAAATACTATTTTGGCCAATTTTCGGAGGTCCAATGGCACACAAAAGAGGTGGAACAAAGCATATGGTGGGTGGAATAAAAATTAGGCCTTGAGGTGAGTCAAACGACGAAAAAATAAGGTGAAACAGAGTTACGACGAGGGAGATACATGGGTTTGAACATGTGGGTTTGAATTTAAAAAAAGAAGAAGAGAAAAATCTTATTTTTGCCAACTTTTGGGGCTCCGGCGGCACACACAAAGAGGTGGAATAAGGCGTACGAGGGGTGAAGAAAATTAGGTCATGAGGTGAATCCAATGACGTAAAAATGAGGTGAAACAAAGTTATGACAAGGGAGATACAAGGGTTTGAACATGTGAGTTTGAATTTGAAAATTTTGTCCAAATTGCCGTTAGTTCAATCAGACGGAGATGAACAGGGCAGCTAAATTGTGAAAATCCTGGGATCTAAATTGAAAAACACGCAAAACTCAGAGTTTATTTTTATGTAATTTGCTCAACTTTTTATTTTTATTGGCTAAACATTTTTTAAAACACTAGTCGGCTATATACCATAGAAAGTGGTAATGTTATCATAATACAATAGAAACATATATTAGGTACAATAATGATACTATTTTACGCAATGTTATAAATTCATAAAAAATCTTAGATATTGTTACATGGTCAATTTTTGTTTCAAATTTCCAGCCTGCAATGGCACTAAGTAGCAGCACTTACTCTCAGCCAATTATCAATACACACATACACACAAAGTGTTGTAACAAGTAAGAGAGTAGGCAACAAGAGATTACAGGAAAATTCCTAACCATTATTAATTGCACCAACAATACAAATGAGGCCTATGGTAACTCTTACAAAACACTTAGTTATTTTCGGGTTCCATGGTTGTGCCTTAAATAGGCTTACAATCAATTACAAACTTACAACCAGCATTACAAGGAAATCATGCCAAGTGGCATGGTAGTTGACACCCCCAACTGCCTACGGACTTAGGATTATTAACTGCTAGTATCTTTCAGCCTTGGTTCCTGATGTCCAGGCTTGCCTTGTCTTTGCCCCACATGGGTAACTGCTGCCAACCGACAAGCATAACTACTGTTAACTACTATGTTGTTTGCCTCATCAAGTCAGCTACGTATTTGGTTGTTTTGGCCCCCCAGACCAAGTTTTTCCTACTGATTGCTTTGAACCCCCAAGTATGCTGCAACCCACATTTGGGTCATGTTAATGCCTTGCATTTGTGCAACTACTGCCCATACTTTGGCCAAGGGTTATGTGCTGCTGCCTCAGCACTTTGCCAACTTTCCACCTTGCTGTTTTGGCATGCCACCATCATGCCGTGGTCTTGGTTGGACATTGGTGCAAGGTGCTGCCAATGCCAACCATGCAGCCTTCAAGTAGAAGGTGCTAACAAACTACCCCCACCAGAAGAAGCCAACATCCTCGTTGGTAGGGTCTTCAAGTACTCCTGGACTTGTTTTTCAAATTGCCACAATGTTACATCCTTTTCCTAACTTGCATATGATTCGGAGGAACCCTTCCACTTTACTAAATAATAGGTCCTTCGATTCTTTTTGCTTTGACCCTCGGTCTTGTGATCAAGAATCTGTTCCACCTCTTTGTCAAACTGTTTTCTGATCACCGGGGGTGCTCTTTGAGCTTGTTTCCTTGTCAAGTTTGTTTGATCCTCATGAAATGGTTTCAAAAAACTGACATGGAAAGTTGGGTGGATTTTCAACCGATTAGGCTGCACTAGCCTGTATGCAATATTGCCCACGCGTTTTAAGACTTCAAAGGGGCCTTCATATTTCGGAATTAAGTCATGGTGCACTGTCTTACTGCTTATCTTCTTCCAGATCTGTGGAGTAAGCTTCAGTAGCACTTTGTCACCCACTTTGAACTCTAAGGGTCTTCACCCTTTGTCAGCATACTTCTTCATTCATTTGCTTGCTTTGGCCAAACTGTCTTGTGCTTCTTCCAGCAATTCTTGTTTGGTCCTTGCAAAGCGGTATGCTGCTGGACATCTACCACCAGAGCCTATTTTAGCTACTTTGTGAGGAGATAGGGGTTGCTGCCCTGTGGCCAATACAAACGGACTCATCCTAGTTGCAGATGATCTATGCAGATTGTAGCAAAACTATGCACTATCCAACAATTCGACCTAGTTCTTTTGACTTGTGGTCACATAATGTCGGAGATACTCCTCCAGCAATCCATTCATCCTCTCGGTCTGGCCATCCGTCTGAGGGTGATTTGCTGTGGAGAACTTTAATTCGGAACCCAACAAATTAAAGAGCACAGTCCAAAACCTTCCCGTAAACCGGGTATCCTTGTCACTAATTATGTTCTCAAGCTAGCCAAAGTATTTTACAACATACTTATAAAATAAATCAGTTGCAATATCAGCGGGACAAGCATGAGGAGCAGGGATAAAAACAACATATTTAGATAAATGGTCAACAATTACCATGATGGAGTGCATGCCATTAATTTTAAGAAATCCGGAGATGAAGTCCATGGATATGGAAACCCAAGGCTTCTCAGGGACCTATAATGGTTGTAATAACCCAACTTCCTTCTTTCTTTCGATCTTGTCCAATTGGCACACCATGCAAGTTTTGACATAAGCCTTCACGTCTTCTTCTATTTTTGGCCAAACATATGAACGCGACAAAAGTGCCATCATGCGTTGTTCCCCTGGATGACCAGCCCACTGCGGATCATGTGTTTCTCTATGAAGTTCCATTCGTAGTCTCCCAACACTAGGGACATATAGCCTATCTCCTTTGTCATGGAGAGATCCATCTTCAACCCAATATCGACGAGCAATTCCATCCTTTACTTGCTGTACCAACCATTGATATTCTGAGTCAATTGCAACACTATCCTTGATCCTTTCTTGCAAATGTGATTCAATATTGGAGATAGCAGCCACATATTCAATTATCTCTTTCCAGCTTAAGGCATCGGCGACTAGGCTATGTCGTCCGGGCTTATGTCGCCACTCAAAGTCATATTCTTCAAGAAATTCTTGGAGACAACTTTTTCTGAGTTTTGAAGAATGTATTAGCCACATTATCAGTAAGAACCAAAAACTTCGATCCCAACAGATAGACCCTCCAGGTGAGTAGGCAATACATAATTGTGGACACTAGAGCCACCCATAACTTTGTGTCTGAGAGGGTAGTGCAGTATCTAAAATTGAAGATTGTCCGGAATCTAAGCAGAATCAAGACACTGAATTCTGCAGCCCAACCGGTGCATGGGATGGCTTGGAATGTGAAGGTAACAGTAGGTGAATGGACTGGACAACTAAATTTATGGCAGTCCCTTAGATGACTTCGATGTTATCCCCGGGAGTGACTTCCTTGTGGCTTCCAAAGTGGCATTAATGCCATATTTGGGTGGGTTGTTGATTTCGGATGAAAATCAACCTTGTTTTGTGTCAGGCTCTACTCGACCAGACAAGAAAAATGGGGCAAAGAAGAAAGATGAGATGCTGTCGGTCGTGTAAGTGCTTAACGGACTAAGGAAAAGCGAGGAAACATTCCTTACAGCATTGATAGAAATGAAGCCTGACCTTACTATGGAAGTACCAGATGTAGTGTCTGATGTTTTGGCTGAGTTCATTGATGTAATGCCTCCAGAGTTGCCTAAATCTCTTCCTTCTCGGCGTGCCACTGATCATAAAATCGAATTGGTGCCTGGAGCGAAGCCTCTTGCCAAGGCACCCTACTGAATGTCGCCGTTGGAACTTGCTGAATTGAGGAAGCAATTGTCGGAGTTATTGGAAGCCAACTTAGTCCAGCCCTCCAAAGCCCCATACGGTGCCCCTGTGTTGTTCCAAAAGAAACAAGATGGATCATTGTGCATGTGCATGGATTATTGGGCCCTAAATAAGGTGACTATTAGAAATAAGTATCCTATCCCATTGGTGGCTGATCTGTTCAACTATCTTAGCAAGGCCACTTTCTTCACAAAGTTGGACCTTCGCTTAGGGTATTGGCAAGTTCGGGTTACGGAAGGAAATGAGGCAAAGACTACTTGTGTAACTAGATATAGTTTTTTGAATTTTTAGTTATGCTTTTTGGCCTTACTAATGCTTCTGCGACATTCTGTAATTTAATGAATGATGTTTTTAACGATTATGTTGATCGGTTTGTAGTTGTTTTCTTAGATGACATTGTAATTTATAGTGAAACACTACAAGACCATGTGACCCATCTTAGAAAGGTATTATCCCGACTGCGGGAAAATAAACTCTATGTAAAGAAGGAAAAGTGCGAATTTGCTCAAAAAGAAATTAAGTTTCTTGGGCATATTATTTGTCAAGGCCATGTCAAAATGGATGGAAAGAAGGTGCAGGCTATTATGGAATGGTCTCCACCTACCAATGTTGCAGAGTTACGATCCTTCTTAGGCTTGGCAAATTACTGTCGGAAATTCATTGAGGGATATTCAAAGAAGGCTACTCCCCTCACTGATTTGCTGAAGAAAGATCACAAATGGCATTGGTTCATTAATTGTGAAGAGGCCTTTGACAAATTAAAAAGTGCAGCGGCAAGTGAACCGGTCTTGCGACTGTCCAGTTTCGAGTTGCCTTTCGAAGTACACACGGATGCCTCAGACAAAGTGCTCGGAGGAGTATTGGTGCAAGAAGGAGACCTTGTGGCCTTCGAAAATAGAAAACTAAATGCTGCTGAGAAAAATTATTCAACCCATCAGAAGGAGATGATGGCAGTGGTGCATTGCTTACTCACCTGGAGGGTTTATCTGTTGGGATCGAAGTTTTGGTTCTTATTGATAATGTGGCTAATACATTCTTCAAAACTCAGAAAAAGTTGTCTCCAAGGCAAGCCCGTTGGCAAGAATTCCTTGAAGAATATGACTTTGAGTGGTGACACAAGCCCGAACGACATAACCTAGGCGCTGATGCCTTAAGTCGGAAAGAGATAATTGAATATGTGGCTGCTATCTCCAACATTGAATCACATTTGCTGGAAAGGATCAGGGATAGTGCTGCAATTGACTCAGAATATCAACGGTTGGTACAACAAGTAAATGATGGAATTGCTCGTCAGTATTGGCTTGAAGATGGTTTTCTCTATGGCAAGGGAGACAGGCTATATGTCCCTAGTGTTGGGGGACAACGAATGGAACTTCTTAGAGAAACACATGACCTCCAGTGGGCTGGTCATCCAGGGCAACAACACATGATGGCACTTTTGTCGCGTTCATATGTTTGGCCAAAAATGGAAGAAGACGTAGAGGCTTATGTCAAAACTTGCATGGTGTGCCAATTAGACAAGATCGAAAGAAAGAAGGCAGCTTGGTTATTGCAACCATTGCCGGTCCCTGAGAAGCCTTGGGTTTCCATATCCATGGACTTCATCTCCGGATTTCCTAAAATTAATGGGATGGCTCCATCACGGTAATTGTTGACCGTTTCTCTAAGTATGCTGTTTTTATCCCTGCTCTTCATGCTTGTCCCGCTGATATTGCTGTTGATTTATTTTATAAGTATGTTGTAAAATACTTTGGCTTGCCTGAGGACATAATTAACGACAGAGATACCCGGCTTACGGGAAGGTTTTGGACTGTGCTCTTTAATTTGTTGGGTTTCGAATTAAAGTTCACCACAACAAATTACCCTTAGACGGATGGCCAGAGTGAGAGGATGAATGGATTGCTGAAGGAGTATCTTCGACATTATGTGACCGCAAGTCAAAAGAACTGGTTGAATTGTTGGACAGCGCATAGTTTTGCTACAATCTGCATAGATCATCTGCAACCGGGATGAGTCTGTTTGAATTGGCCATGGGGCAGCAACCCCCAACTCCTCATGAAGTCGCTAAATAGGCTTTGGTGGTAGATGTCCAGCAGCATACCACTTTGCAAGGACCAAACAAGAATTGTTGGAAGAAGCACAAAACAGTTTGGCCAAAGCAAGCAAACGAATGAAGAAGTATGCTGACAAAGGGCGAACACCCTTAGAGTTCAAAGTGGGTGACAAAGTGCTACTGAAGCTTACTCCTCAAATTTGGAAGAAGATAAGCAGTAAGACAGTGCACCGAGGCTTAATTTCGAAATATGATCGCCCCTTTTGAAATCTTAAAACGTGTGGGCAATGTTGCATACAGGCTAGTGTTTCCTGATTGGTTTCCATGTTAGTTTTTTGAAACCTTTTCATGAGGATCAAACAAACTTGACACAGAAACAAGCTCGGAGAGCACCCCTGGTGATCAGAAAATAGTTTGACAAGGAGGTAGAACAAGTTCTTGATCACAAGACCAAGGGTCAAAGCATAAAGAATCGAAGGACCCATTACTTAGTAAGGTGGAAGGGTTCCCTAGAATCTTATGCAAGTTGGGAAAAGGATGTAACGTTGTGGCAATTCGAAAACAAGTCCAAAAGTACTTGAAGACCATACCAACGAGGATGTTGGCTTCTTCTAGTGGGGGTGGTTTGTTAGCACCCTATACTTGAAGACTGTAAGCTTAGCATTGGCAACACCTTGTGCCAATGTCTAACCAA
The DNA here is from genome assembly GCF_004153795.1 of Camellia sinensis. Lineage (NCBI taxonomy): Eukaryota > Viridiplantae > Streptophyta > Magnoliopsida > Ericales > Theaceae > Camellia > Camellia sinensis. Next base: position 1,355,257 of record NW_021025910.1, on the reverse strand, counting down.
GGCAATGACATGATGGTGGCATGCCAAAACAGCAAGGTAGAAAGTTGGCAAAGTGCTAAGGCAGCAGCACACAACCCTTGGCCAAAGTATGGGCAACAGTTGGACAAATGCAAGGCATTAACATGACCCGAATGTGGGCTGCAACATACTTGGGGGTTCAAAGCAATCAGTAGGCAAAACTTGGTCTGGGGGCCAAAACAACCAAATACGTGGCTGACTTGATGAGACGAACAGCATAGCAGTTAACAGCAGTTATGCTTGTCGGTTTGCCGAGTTACCCATGTGGGGCAAAGACAAGGCAAGCCTGGACATCAAGAAGCAAGGCTGAAAGATAGCAGCAGTTAATAGCAGTTAGTCCCAGAAATGTTCCTAAGTCCATAGGCAGTTGAGGGTGTTAGCTGCCATGCCACTTGGCATGCTTTAAATAATTGATTCTTCCAAGGCAAAAACAACACTAATAAGCGCAAAACCACTCCAACAAGAAATGGGATATGGGTTAGTCCTCAATTTCAGAAAAGGTATTAACTTAGTAAAAAATAATTAGCGTTGATACCTAGTTTAATTAATTTTTCCAAGAATAGCTTGGATTGATTTGTAGTTTTGATCACATCTTGATAGATATTTATTTAGATTATAATAGACAAAATAACGAATAATCGTCGTTGGATAAAAATATAACTAAAAAAAAAAATTTGATGATTACGTGAAATAATCATAGCCATCCACATGCGCATGTGCACTGATGATTAAACTCATAATTTTTTTGCAGAAAAGATTGAAAAAAAAAAATGTGCACTACTTTTTTGCTAAAAGATCGAAAAAAAAAGAAAAGTGATTTGAGCAAATTTGTTAATTACTCGGTTTTACTTTTTTTGATTTATTTTTCTTAATTTTGGATGAGTAATTAACGAATTTGCATCAAGTTTGTGCAAAATATTGGTAGCCTGCTACATTAAGTTGTTAGTCTAAGCTACAGAGTTTTAATTTATTTTCTTCTCTCTAAGCTACATAGTTGGAAAGTTACAATTGAATTGATTACAATACCCATTTTAAGGATACATAAATTAAACGGAGGCTTAGAAATACAATCTCTGAGATTATTTAAAATATAAATTGTTTGTTATGGTTATAAAAATTACATTTCACTCCTTCCAATTGTATAAAAAAGTATTATTAATTTTTTTATTAATAAATCATTAAGTTTGTTGACAATTTCTAATAACATCAAAATTATATTTTAATTAATAATCTTATTATTGCGTAGGAGGGTAGTCAATAATTTCATTTTTTTTGGGTTAGTTCAATTACATAAAAAATTCTATTAAAAAATAATTGAAAATTTTAAAATTATAAAGATTAATTTGTATTTTAAATAAATCTTAAAAGCATATTTATAATTTGACCTTAAGTATAAAACTTTTTTTTTAAGCCCCGGTTTGGTTTTCCTTCCCGGTTAAAAAATCACAAAAGGGCAAAAAAAAGTCAAAAAGTCAAAAATCACAATAAGACAAAAAAATATTTGTCACTCCAAAACCAAAAAGCCAAAAAAGCTAAACAAGAAAATCAAACAAATAAAAAAGTCTCATGTTAAAAAAGTCAAAAAAATCAAAAAATTAACTAAAAAAATCATTGTAAAACAATTCCTAAAAAAGTTAGTGATAAATTTTACAGATCATCTCAATCATAATCTCGGTATTAAAAAACCTTTTGCATCAAATGTTCTTGTACTATGTCCACAACAATTTCCTTTAATTAAGCCCTTCGTTTCGCAACTTGAATTTCTAATTAAAAAAGTCATCTTTTTTTTGAAAGTTTTTTTTGACAAATTTTTTTTAAAGAATTTTATTCCATCTAATTCATATTTATTTTAGATGCCAAGAAAAATGTCGATGTGGTCAAGAACCAAGGCACCATGCCAAATGTATATAATCACAGGGAGGCAATAGCACATTTTGACAATCCAGGTGAGCATAATAAAGTGTTAATTAATTTTAAATAATTGATTCTTCCAAGGTAGAAACAACACTAATAAGCGCAAAACCAATCCAACAAGAAATGGGATATGGGTTAGTCATCAATTTTGAAAAAGGTATTAACCTAGTAAAAAATAATTAGCGTTGATATCTAGTTTAATCAAAATTTTCAAGAATAGCTCAGATTGTTTTGTAGTTTTGATTATATCCTGATAGATATTTATTTAGATTATGATAGACAAAATAACGAATAATCGTCATTAAATAAGGATATAACCGTCAAAAAATTGATGATCAAGTCAAATAATTACAGCCATCCACATGGCACTACAAGAAAAGTGATCTGTAACGCCGCTTGAATCAAGACGTTTTAAAAAACGTTGTGGTATACTGAATAGTCAACACGTTTTTCAAGGCGTCATGCTCGCCGTATTTAACTTAATAGACATTAAACCCCATTCCAATTACAAAATAACACAAAATCTCTCTCATACGCGGCTCTTCTTCATCGAACTCGATCTCTCTCTCTCTCTCTCTCTCTCTCTCTCTCACAAATCGCAGATCCGAACTCGATCTAATCTCTCTTGCATTTTGTTAGATCTATTCTTGCTCTAGCTTTTCTTCATCGAACTCAAACTCGATCTCTCTCGCAAATTGCAGATCCGAAATCGAACAAGAAAGTCTATCAATTTAATTGGTGTTTGATTTCTTTGTAGGTGGCGATGAAATGTAGAGATCAGTTACATGAACTTGTAAAGGAAGAGATTGAGAAGAGGGATTTGAGTACGGAGGAGTGGAAGATCGCGATGGAGAGAAGCTTCAATCGCATGGACAATGAGGTGATTGCAAGGAACGACAGCGTTCTGCGCACCGAGAAATATCGATCCGTTGTTGAAGGATCTGAGTGAGAAGAAGCAGAGCTTCCGGCGGAACGTGGTGTCACTGGCGGTGGAGCACAAGGAGGTCCGAAGCCGTCTCGCATCACAGGTGCAATCATTGGCTCTTCAAACCCTAACAAGACAGGCATGTGAATTTGTATATTTGTTTATATGTTTCTATGTATATTTGTTTGCATCTGTGTGTACTTTGGAAATAAAATAATTTCATTTCACCTTTTTGTTCTTCTCTGTAAAGTGATGTTCTTTGTGGGACCTTCTCTAATTTTGTGTATTTTTGGGTTTTTTATTATTATTTTTTTCCCTAGGCAGAGGCCAAAGCTAAGAAGATGGAGGATGAGATGTATAGATTACAGGAGAGCTTAGAGGAGAGAAATTGCAGCTTCAAGCATCAACATCTACTGCTGGAAAGGTATGATTTTACTATATGAATGGGGGTGGACACGATATCAGAAGGCTTGAGTTATGAAGCTTTTGGCAGTGATTGATTGAATTACCCAATTCAATCCAGTAACTCATCAACTATTGATTTGTGTATGAATGAACTTTGAATCCCCATTTGCAAACTAAATCTGGTAACCATTTTAAGAAATGTATGGGATATGCAATATGCTTTACATAAGTGATCACACAAGTAAGGTTTGCAGTCCTGTAACAATTTAAACATGTACTCATCCAGATAACTTAAGCATGCTGGTTGAAACTATTTGTTTTGTTTCCTATGTTGGAACTTGGACTGTTTTTTATGACACACATATCGGGCACTTATTTTCAAGAACTACCATTTGTGGTTATTGCATTGCCAACATTTGCCTCAACTCAAATTTTATGATATCTGGGAGAAAATATCTTTTTGAAAGTATGGTCATTTCATTGGATTAACTTTCAAGGTTGTACCTACCTGGTTTAGAAGATTCTTGCTTCCACAGGCATAAATATATATATATAAATAAAAATTAAAAAAAGAAAAAAGATAGATAATGGGAAATATAGTTTATTGGGAATAATTTTGGGGGGAAACAATTTCTGACCTGATTCTGTCCAGGGTTTGAACTGTGATGATCATTGGAAAACATTAGTCCATATTAAAGTGATCGTGTGATTCCCTTATTTATGTTGTTTTAATTCAATAACTGTCTGACATCGTTTATTTTGTGCTTTCCTTGCTGCAGGTCACCATGGATAGAAGTTTTGTAATTAGCTTCCTAGAAATGGAGAATTTTGAACTTCTTTGAAGGTATTGATTGGTGTGTGCTTAGGTGTAATTTGATAATGGTGGGTGACATTACGTGTGCTTCTAGGAAAAGGAGTTGGGGAAAAAAAAACATTTGTTTGCAACCATATGGTTCTGATCTTACTCCTTAGGCTTGTCATAGAATTATGACAATGGTACTCCGTTATTATGGTGGTGAATATGATCTTGATAGATATGGTGGAGTATTGTAATTGTGCTTTCCTTATTAAACTAGTTGTAATTTTCAATAATTAAAAAAAAAAAAGATCAGATCTTGTATTCAAGAAGTGTATTCCATTGCCATCTGATCATTGATATTATTTTTTCAAGTCCATTGTGCACACAATTGTTGCCCATTGGCAGCATGAGAGGAGTTCGTGATCTGTTAATAGATCACAAGTACTGATTTGAGTTGCTTACTAATACCTTGTGGTGCGCTTGATTTTCATTTTTTATGCCCATGTTATGTGATGGTGTTACCACTCTCATGAAAAAATTTCAGTATACTGACGCTACACTTTCCACCTTTGGCATTCGCATTGATGATATGAAATCTACATGAGTTGGTTTGGGTATGTCTACTTTCGGCTCTAGTGCCAATAGTGCTCTTTGTGTTTTGGAATTTATGCCGAATAAAGGGTGTACTAAACTTTTACCCCATATATTTTGTGGGAGTGAGGTCGATGAAAAGATTGGGGTTTTACTTTCTTATGGAGTTTGTTTGGGGCCCATCGTTAAAGCAAGTACTTTGTGTTTGGGCAACTTGGCCTTCATTATTATTTTTAGTTAATTGTGACCTTTTTTCCTGAGGACTAGTGATGGTCAGTGAAAGTTGATCTGAGTTTGAAAACCATATATTTCTTCCAAACTTTTAGGCTATGTTTGGATGTTTGATTTGTGAGAGGAAAGGAACCTTGGACAGGGAAATAAAATGAAGTAAAAGGAGTTAGATTGATTTCCCTTTTTATTGGGCATGAAAAACAAAGTATTTCTCAATATATATATTTATTTTAGTTATCCAAAAAAATGAATGTGTAATTTCATTTCTACTTAATTTTTCCTTCTTTTCACAGATTCAAAGATGTTGCACTTCATATCTTTGTGATCAGTATGGTTCTCTATTTGGGTGACACATTAGGGAAGTAGGATCCTCCACAGTGGACGTCCATGAATTACAGCATAGCACTTTGCATGGCTTTTTTTCCCTGAATGATAATTGAAGTTTTATACACTAACTGGCCTATTCTTGTTTCAACCAGTCTTAGAGAGTGAAATTTGAGCAGCCAATGAAAAACAACGGTGGTATGGCACGGCGATTGATTCTGCAATTTCTGAAAATCCTCTGATGATTTTCTTACATAGATCCTCTTTAAGTGACACTCATCAAGTATACCGTTTCTGTTGCTTTTGAATTTGATTAGGAAGCTACAGTGAGCTCTCTTAAAGTCAAATTCAAATATAGTAATTGAAGATGATCTATTCTAGACGAAGAACCAGAATTACTAGTTTGAGCTTAGAATGACATAGCTAGCGGTTTGTGGCTTACCTAATTATTGTTTTTGGTGAAATAAAAAGGGGGGGGTTGTGCGCTCTCATTCCATACCACTATATATATATTCTCTACAATTGTGAATTAGAGTGAAAGTCTTTTTAAAAAGTACCTAATTACCTATAAAAGCAATAAGTTGGTCATTTTCACTTATGGTTCTTTGGGGTTGACTTTTAATGTCATTTGATCATGGTCATATGCTCAGATTCTAAACTAGTGTCTAATTTGAGCAAGATGAGACATCTGGATCTAAGTTATAATAATTTTGACGAGGATGCCTTCAGGATTTTGGGTGCTCTCCCATCCCTTAAGTTTCTATCCTCAGTGTCCAATAGCATGGAAGGACCACTTTCTAACCAAGGTATGTGTATTTTTTATTTCTCAAATTCATGCTGCATAAGTTAATTTTTTTAGCTCCATTTGAGTGTTGAGAAGACTTAAAATAGTTGGAAAAATGAAGTCTTACAGCTAGCAATTTGTGCAAAATTATAGTTCTTTGTCAAATATATCTTTCTGGAATCTATTACTGCCATCAATGGCATCATTGTCCTTAAATTTTTTTAACATTACATTTTCATTTGAAATTGAGCTACTAATTGAGGTGCCCATAGAATATAGTTCACAACATCAAATTATATTTATCTCTATTTTCTTTATCTCAATCTAATTAAGGAGTCTTTTCACTTGGGTTACAGAATTGAAGAAGAAGAATAAAGAATAAGACGAAATAATGCATGCAAACGGAGCATATGTGAGATCATGTCTACAATCACTGGATATCATCTGAGTTACTTTGACGCAATTTAAACCTGCCAGAGCAAAAAACCACATACATGCTTACAAAATCTCTCTTTACAAATTCTTTTGAGGGACCTTCATATGTTGTCATTGATATCTCTCTTTTT
>NW_021025910.1:1267019-1348675 GCF_004153795.1 Camellia sinensis | reverse complement strand
TTCTCTCTCTCTCTCTCTCTCTGGTTGAGAGTTGAGATAATGTTTTATATTAACTAAATTTTATTGGTGACACCTATTATTAATTGATCACAAGGAAATTATTGACCCTACGCTGGTATTTAGCTGATTAGTTTTTCAATGAATTGTCCATTTCTGTTCATTAGCTTTCACTATGAAGTTAAAGCACATGCTTGGTGTTTCTGAATGTCACACTAATATGTTGATAATTGATGCAGATTGACTTGTCTTCCCACATTGTTAGGGTTTAATTGACTTTGAAGGTACTACTTTAACATGACTTTGAATGATTTGAAGAATACATGGTCTTTATTTCTATGAATTTATTTCCAGTCGTGTTGGTTATTTTATTCCTCTGCCAAGATTTGATAGAACGTTGATATCGGAGGACAACCTTAGCTTTGTCTCAGGATGTGTTGGTAAGTAATCCAAAATTACAAGTTTTAGTTGTTTTATTCAAAATATTTTTCCTACTGGTTTGAACGGTGATGGCTAAATTGGGATGCTTATTTTTTTTTTTTGTTTAAAAGTAAACTGGTAGCTGTTCTAATGTACCAGTGTTGTTCTGGTTGGAAAATGGATCCTTTAACGAAAGAACTCTTGTTTATTTTTCCCATTTTGTTCTTGAAAAAGATTATTTATGAATTCTGTTTTTTAGACATTTCAGAAATTTTAGTGAATTGGGTTTCAGAAATTTTATGCAAATTTTTAGTACATATTTTCAAAATTTTAGATGTGGGTTTGTTTTTCCCATGCTTGCAAATTAGATTTTCAATCATTTGCTTGGATTTTAGGTGGGAAATGTTGTGTCGTGCTTAGTATCTGATATTTTTTGCTTTAGGTGAGCCACCAGTATAAAGTCAAAAAAAGTTTATGAAGTATTCATGAAGATACCACAACACTTAGTTTTGCAACTAACTGTTCCAAAAATAAGATTCACTGTGTAGCTAAGTGAATAGTATATATATATATATGTATGCATGTATTGAAGATATCTGAGTGTGTGTAGTTTTTGGAACTTACATACCCAAGCAAAGAGCCACCAGAAGCAACTCTGTTTGTTGGCCTTCCCATCAAATACTATATATATAATGCATGTATTTTCAATTATAACCAACACGACTGAAAATAAATATAATGCATGTATACACTTGGTTTTGCATGTATAAATATAATGCATGTATACACTGTGTATTTTCAATTATAATGCATGTATTTTCAATTATACTATATATATAATGCATGTATACACTTGGTTTTGCTTTAGGTGCTTTTCAATTATACCCTTTTTAATCCATTGCTTTAATGGGCATTTTCCTTTGAATTTTTGTTTTGTTTTGTTTTGTTTTTTGGGGGTTTATAATGCATGTATCTGCTGGATTTATATGCTGAAAATTTCAGCAAAATATATGATGATTGAACATTAACATATGGTTAGATTAGATTCAGTAGTAAAAAAAAAGAAAGATGAATTTATTTACTTTGAGTACATAGCCTTGATTAGCCGACCGCACTTGATTCAGACACAATGTTTAGTTTGGTTTGATTCAATTTGCTTCAGTTATTGTTATATCAGATTAAAATTTAATTCGCTTCAGTTATTGTTATATCAGATTAAAATTTAACTAGTATGGAGCTCATCCAACGAAATTGTCAATATTGTCTTTGAGCATTTTCATTTTCTGAGGCATCCAACCACAAAAATCCCTATTTGAATGGTAAAATGAAAACTTGAACTCAAATCAGTTGTTTGAATGGTTTGCTATGGACCTGAAAATTCATTGATATAAATGACTGAAATTAAACATCTTATGAAGGCTGTGCAGGAAAAAAGAAAAGGGAAACAAAATGTGAATAATATTTAGCTTCCATGTTATTTACGTTTCCCTTCAATTTTCTAGTGTCATGTTTCTTATTGGTTATATTATACATGATATTGGTGGCTAGTCCGAATTGTTTACACCTGTTGGTTATATCCTCTGTTAATGGTGCTCAGTGCAGTTTATTGCTGTAGAAAATTCTTTATCTTCAGTCAAAATGCTACTTATCAAATCCCAGCAGTATTACAAAGTGTTCCTAGTTAAGTACCATAATTAGTCATATGATTTAGCTCAGTAGTTTAGAAGTGCATACTGAGACTATACTTGTGTACGTGTATTTCTGATCACTTTGCTGTAATAATATTCAGTTCTGTCAATCATTCAGTGCATAGAAACTGATATGTAGACAATTGGCCTCATTTGGATCCTTTTTTCTAAATGAATAATTTTGACCTTTTCATCATTAACAGGACGAGGCTACCAAAAGCAAGTCTGCAGGAAAGGCATAGTACCAGACTATGATCTCCGACACCGAGTTTGAAAACTTCTCAAAGTGGTTGGGAGTCTCCCAGTGAGATTTTTCTATCTTTGAGTTTTGTCTTGGTATAATATCTTTATCTAATTGTTTTGTTTCAAGAGGAGTTAATTTACTTTTTGTGGCAGTTTTGAGACAAGATTTGAGTTTGGTGGGTTATGTTTTATGACAAGATGGATGGATTTTTCATTTTAGCAGACCTGGAATCAAAATTTTACAAATTGTAGTCTCTTACTTAAACACGGTTTGTTAAGTTTTTTTTGAATGAGAAATTGAATTAATGCTTCATTTGTTATTTGAATGGGAGTTATTATTTTAAATGTTAGTTTTATTACAGATATTTGAATGGGAGTTAATATTTTGTATGTTAGTTTTATTATAGGTATTTTTTTATTAATTGAATGAGAAACTAAATTCAATATTTTTTACAGGTATTCTTTTTAATTTAATCAAATAAAATTAGCATAATATCCCCCCCCCAAAAAAAAAGGACGATATGACGGCGTTTCCACAAACGCCTCCTAATCCCTCAACAGTAACGGTAATTTTTTTAAAACAGATACGACGGCGTTTCAAAAACGTCGCTAAATATTGTTGGTGACGTCAGCGTGTGTGTGGTGGGACGCCGCCTGTACTAATATCATGACGTTTTTAAAACGTCGCAAAGCTACAGCGACAGCCGCAGCTTCGACGTTTGGTACTAAACGCCACAAAAGGAATGAGGGGCGTTTTTGATACATAAAAAACGCCGCTAAAAGTGCAATTTCCAACGGTGTGGGCATGTGCACTGATGATTAAACTCAGAATTTTTCGCTAAAAGATTGATAAGAAGAACAGGAAAAAAGAAGTGAATGTGAGCAAATTTGTTAATTACTCAGTTTTTACTTTTTTGATTTATTTAATTAATTTTGGATGAGTAATTAACGAATTTGCTTCAAGTATTTGCAAAATATTGGTAGACTGCTACATTAATTTGTTAGTCTAAACCAAGCCTAAGCTACATGGTTTTAATTTATTTTATTGTCTCTATGCTGCATAGTTGGAAACTTAAAATTGAATTACTTGCTTATTACAATACCCATTTTAAGGATATGTAGATTAGAAATACATTTTCTGAGATTATTTAAAATACGAATTGTTTCTTATGATTATAAAAATTACATCCTACCCCTTCCAATTGTATAACAAATTATTATTATTTTTTATTAATAAATCATTAAGTCAGTTAACAATTTTTAATGATATTAAAATTATATTTTAATTAATAATTTTGATAATTTTATTATTGCGTAAGAGGGTAATCAATAATTTCATTTTTTTTGTTTGTTCAATTAATAAAAAATTCTTTTAAAGAATAATTGTAATTTTTTAAATTGTAAAAAATAATTTATATTTTAAACAAATCTTAACAACGTATTTGTGATTTAACCTTAAGTATATAACTTTTTTTTAGAAAAGTTAGTGGCGGATTTTACAGATCATCTGAATCATAATCTCAGTATTAAAAAACCTTTTGCATCTGTTCTTGTACCATGTCCACAACAATTTCCATTAATTAAGCCCTTCTTTTCGCAACTTGACTTTTTAATGCGATATTTACACACAAATTTTAATGTATGAACTTATATTTTATTAAGTTTTAATTAAGATTTTTTAAGATTTTTAAATCTCATTAAATTTTTAATAATTGGAGTTGTCCTTTAAACAATGATTATTCATAATTTATGAATATCTATAAATGAACATGATGATTTGACATTTATTTTGATTTTCAAAACTTTAAAACATCAACTTTCAAATTGAAAAAAACTAAAAAAGAAAATTTATGCACAAATTTTTTTTTTTTGGGGAAAAAAAAAATTTATTTTTTTGTGCAAAACTAAAAATTTTGTATCATGATGATGAAACATTGATGTGCAAAACTGAAAAAAAATCTTTAAAAATGAAAAAAACTAATAATGTTCTCAGTTTTAAAACTGGAAAAAACTGATATTGTTTTAGATTTTATTGGATAATTGAATCAAACCAATAAGTAAAAGGACAAAAACGTTTAATCTCATACTCTATTTTTTTCTTTAGTTAGTGAAACAATTATCTTGAACATTATTATGCAAAATTGATAATACTCTTAGTTTTAAAAATTACGAAAAACTGATAACATTCTTAGTTTTACTAAATAGGATTTATTGGTTCAAAAATTTTTAGATAGGACTTGAGTTATCATAACATTTATAATTAGGACTTTTAGGTAAGTAACTATTTTTTAATTAAAAGAAGTCAATTTTTTTAATATTAAAAAAGGTCAGAAAATTATTAAACAATTTACTAAAATACAAGTTATAGTTACAAGTCATTCAAATGCATTAATTTTTTTTACTAAAAAAATTAAAAATAAAAAATTATTAAAAAAGTCAAACTCCAAACGATATGTAAATGATGATTAATAATTGAAATCATAATGGTGATTCTATAGGTCTGCCTCATCACTAATCACTTGTGGGTAATGATGATCATTTTTTTGATAACCTTTTCTTCTAGTTAGAAAACCTTTCTTCAATCTTCAGTGAATGGTAATCATCTAAAAGCAACTCTAACGTAAAAAGTTTTTTTAGCCATTCAAGGGTCAAATTTTGTCTTAATAACTTAATTTTCAAATTACCAAGCAATGTTAGGCAATAGTACTATCATTCATATATATATAAATATATATTAACAATTTCACATGTACAAATACAGTAAAATTTATTGGGCTTGACACTATTATTTAATAGGCGATAATATAATATGACAGTACTATCTACTATCATAATTACACTTGATATATCTATGAAAAATTAATAAATCATACTGACGCATTTTTAAAGAATTGTAATTTTATTATAAATTACTCATTGGATTGTTAATGTCATGTCTTAAAATTTTTTAAATGATCATATTGTCATTTTTTCTATTATTTTTTTTTCCTATCATCATGATTGTATTTTACAACTTTCCATCATTAAATTCTACGAGAACATATCCTTATTGACTAATGATATACAATCATAAATTTTATATATAATTTTTCAAGCACAATGATATAACTTAATGGTGACCTTTCACTTTAAAATAAAACACCCATAAACATGATTTATATTTACTAAAATATCACTATCACAACATTTTTATGATATTGTTTTGTATAAATTTTTATATATGAATTGTGCGGGGAGTAAATAATCTTCACTTTTGTACTTCTTGCCTTCCTGTTCTGTTCACTTTAACGGCATCTTTTCTCCTACAAACGCAATATATGTGAGCTAACCGGCGGGTGTCTTGCTGGAAAACCCCTTCGACGGTCTAGTTAGCACCCTTATAGAATATGAGAGAATGAGAGAGTATTTTTTTGGTATTCTAGATTGAATACCTTCTACCCTTGAAGTTCAGGGCTTCTATACAGACAACTCGTCTTATTCTTCCATGTAGTGTGCATTATCCCCATTGTCTTCGGGCAAGAATATCATGTTATATTATTCTCTTATATACATGTATTTGTCAGGGACATCACTAACTTGGACAGGTCATTGTTTGTCCCCCACAAACCGTTGGGGCATAAGAAACACTCAACCGAGACACTCTTGGCTGAGCTAGCAATAGCTTGGTTAGGACCGTGATCATTACCCATGAGACTTGCGCCGTGCTGCCATCTACAGCTCAACCGAGCTATCAACTCGGTTGGAAACATGCAAGCTCTGTCTTTGCCCTCTACCACAGCTCAGTGAGCTCAGCCCGATCAACCAGAAGACGACCTCGGTTGAGATAGAAGAGCTCGGTCAGCTCTGTTTGGAAAATTAGTCTTTCAGTTTGGCCTAGCTAATCGCAAACCGATGGACCGAGCTTGACCCATCATATCGACAACTTGACCCATTTTGCACGGTCAAAACTCCCCTCTCAATTGCCCCTTAATCTAATCTGCTCTAATATGATCTGGATTACTACAACTGGTCGAGGTAGATATCTTGCCCGGCTGGAAGAACTGCATGGTTCAAATATTACGCTTCAAGGAGCACGATCGCCCCCACTATACTGACATAACGCCTTCTTAGGGACACGCGTTATTTTCTCATGATGAGGGGCATGATTTCCCAAAAGGTTTTCAAATCTTGGCACCCCTTCGAGTGTTATATACATGCATAATGCCACATCCCTCACTCTCTACTGTTTATCACCGACGGCATACCCTATGAACCAGAATTCCCAACCTTGATTTTTCGCATCTTGTGCCCTAATCAGAGCATTTATGTCAGAGATTTTGTTTCATCTCCATCGTCACAACATTTTCCGCTGATTGAAGTGTCGATTAGAGTTTTAACCCTACAAGCTCTCTATTCCCGTAAGTGTTCTTTATCACCCTCCATGAAATTCTTTCTGTTCTTGAGCTTTTACTATATTATTCGCATGAAAAAGATAATAATAGAACCCAAAAACCACTAAAAAGTGGAATAAACATGAGTTTTGGTTCATCCCTAGCGTTGAATTGCCCTTGTCATGATTTTCCATCGCACAGTTCATCCTCCGGGATGAATATGGAAAGAACTGGGCCAAACCCATCTTTTGATCCAAAATCATAACCTAGTCGGGAAAACATTATGTTTGCAAAGTTTGAAGAAATCGAGCTATGAACAAAATAATTTAAGAGTCGTAGGACCGAGCAAAATTCTCTTCGCTCACGTGGCTGAGCTAGAACCAAACACATTCATGAGACGGAGCTAAACCCCTACTTAACACAAAATTGAGCTACAATTTGGCTCATTTATCGACCAAGCTAAAACCCAACTCGTCTATGCGGTAGAGCTAATATCCAGCTTATCCACAAGACTGAGCTAAAACTGTGCTCATGCGTGTGGCCATGCCGTTAGTTATACTTAATTATGATTTTTCACTATGCGGAATCCTAGGAGACCAGACACACCAACACAAATGCTCTCAAAAATCGAGTAGTCGCTGCATGACTTGACCAACATGCTCTGTTAAGCAAATCACACTGTGCTACATGGGGTGATATCGCTTCCTAGTAAACACATCAGGCGCATTAGTTGAGTTCCGTGAGGAGTACGGTGTCCCAATTGACGTGCACTTTGAGCTCGACAAGGATGGGATTGTTCTCTGGGGTAGTGCCCCTTCACCATGTTATCCATCATAGAATGAGGGTTTTACTACCCAGTACAACCCTTAATGTATGAGTTCTTAAGACATACCGGGCTGTGCCCCACACAAGTGTCTACCAACACTATCAGAATAATCAACGAAGTGGCTGAGCTTAATCACCGGCTCGGTTTGAACCTTGGACTAGCTGAGATACTGCGCCAATATAGGCTTGGTCACACCAGTGATGGATTCAATTGGTATTTAAAGATAAGACCGGGTAGAGAACGACTAGTGACCGGCACGCCGAATAATGACCTTTACAACGACGATCTACCGAGCTAACAAACTTTTTTTTATAGGTATCACCGAGATGTAAACACTGTATCCCAACCTGACGAAGCAACAGTAAGAGTTGCGCTAAGATACAAGAAGTGCAGTTGTCACGATTTGCTTAGTTACATGCCGAGCTACTGATATTCGTCAAAGCGAAAGAGCAAAGTCACTGATTTCTTATCTAAGCCTTTTCCTCCGCCAGATTTAAGCCTTTCAAACGTTCCCTTAATTTAGCTAACCGAGGACGAGGAAATGACAAAGAGAAACAGGATCAAGAATCTTATCACAGCAACCTCCTCTGAGATACCGAGTAGTATTCTACTGCCCGTGCCATCCCTCGGGCAGAGTTTAGGAATTGTGCTGGCCTTGGCCTCTACTGCCACCCTATCCAGCCATATAGAATCTTGTCGGGTTGGCAAGAGGACACGTTCAACTGATCCTTTGGTCGAGTTTGTGACTGAGCTAAGCACCGAGCAAGTGGTCAAAGCAATTGAGCCTATTTCAGCCTAGCAACCAAAATTAAAACATCGGGGAAGGGACATTCCGACCGACACTTCTGTCAAGGTAGACAAAGAGCACCTCATTGCCTTTGATCTGTCAAAGTCACTTTTGCTGTCAGGTGACTTGATTGGGACCGGGATCGACCATGTTTCGAACACTCGGATGGTCAAGTCCGTGGTGAAATCCATGACCAGGGTAACTTTCCATAAAAATTTTGTTAACTTTCTACTTGGTTTTGCCTTTTAACACCTTTATCTTGCGGGCAATTTAGAAGACACATGTTGTAATAGATCGGGTTGTCTCGCTATGAAAAAGAGTAGTTGACACTACCGTGCAAGGAAAGTATTTTGAAACGAAGCTCGAGTGAGCCAAAGCCTTGCTCGAGCTGGTCAATGTAGACAATGCTAGACTTGTCAGTGAACTTGGCGGCACCGAGTAAGAGCGGGACGCTACGTGCGCCAAGCTGGAAGAGCTGAAGAAACAAATGGCTGAAGCCAAAAAGGCAGCCAAAGATAAAGGCTTCAAGGTGGCCGATGAGAGCTACTTGAAACAGGTCGAGGCCACCAAGGACACCTTCTTCCAATTCGGATGGAAGGCGGCTTGGGAAGCTCAGCCATGGGACTTCGACCAAGATGTTCATTGTTCCTCTCCCCCAACTTCCTGCCAGAGTACATGGTCCCCTACGCAAAGGATGTCTTTAATGCGTTGCAAGAGGAGGAGGCCGAAGAAGAGGTAAAAGCTATGCCGGCCGAGCTCAGTGCGGACAAAAAGGTTGCTGTAACCGAGCAAGAAGGAGCTACTACTGGCGATGATTTTACTGATGACCTGTCCCACTCTTGTTTGACTTGTTTATTTTCTTCTTTGTCCTTTTCTTAGTTGAACATTATAACCAGACTACCGACCCCACCTTTTGTACTTAACTTTAACTATCATTGAGAATTTTCAAGGTTTTACCATATTTGATTTCCAAATTGATGCATGCTTGTCTTGATAAATCGAGAAAAAAAAACACCTCGAGCTAGCAACCAAATCTGCCGAGCAAATTTAGCTCAATAATAAGTCCTGAGTTTGAACAAATCATCAACCCAAACTGCGAGGCAGATTTAACTCAGTATTAAGATTTGAGTTGAACAAATCATCAACCCAACTTGTTACGCAAAATCAACTTGGCAATAAGCGCAAGGGTTGAAAAAATCAACAACCTAACCTGCTGAGCAAAATTAGCTCGGCAATGACATCGGAGTTCAACAAATAATCAACCCATCCTGCCAAGCAAAATCAACTCGTCAATAAGCTTAGGAGTTGAACAAATCATCAACCCAACCTGCCGAGCAAAATCAGCTCGGCAATAACCTCGGAGTTGAACAAATCATCAACCCATTTTTTCTCGGCAATAAGCTTAGGAGTTGAGCAAATTATCAACCAAACTTGCTGAGCAAAGTCAGCTCGGCGATAAGCTTAGGAGTTGAACAAATCATCAACCCAACCTGCTAAGAAAAATCAACTTGACAATAAGCTTAGGAGTTAAACACATCATCAACCCAATCTGCCAAGCAAAATCAGCTCAGTAGTTTGTTGCCCCTTATTGGCGACGATACAACAAGTAAAAGTAAAATAATTTTTCCATTGAGATGAACCATTATTTCCATTGCAATAATAGATTTTCAGCTAAGCTTGAGGAAATTACATCGTGAAGTGGATGGGGCTACATTGCGAGCAGAACTAAAAGTAAAACAACTTTAGATTTGCTGTGTTCCACAGCCTGGGTATGATTTGGTTGTCCAGATCTTCCAGGTAGTATGCCCCTTTACTTGTTAGATCGGTTATCTTATAAGGCCCTACCCAATTTACTTCCAATTTTTCTTTGCCCGGTATCAAGGTGTTGCCCACTACTTTATATAAACCCAATCCCCAATCTTGAATTGTCTGGGATGCACTGTCTTCTTGTACTTCCTAGACAACTCTTGTTGATATGCCACGACATGGATTAACGCATTTTCCCTACGTTCTTCGACAAGGTCCAATTCTCGGGCGATGGCTTTGGCGTTCAGGTTTGGGTCAAATTTTTCACTCCTGATGGTAGGCATGTTGATCTCAAGTGGAATAATTGCCTCCATGCCATAAGCCAAGGTAAAAGGCGTCTCTCTTGTCGATCACCTAGGCGTTGTTCGGAAGGCCTAGAGGACGTTAAGAAGTTCCTCGGTCCACTTTCTTGTTGCTTTCTCTAGCCTTTTCTTTAATTCATCCAAGATGGTCTTGTTTAATGCTTCGGCTTAGCTATTCGATTAAGGATAGGCCGGTGTTGAATTATAGAATTCTATCTTTTGTTCCTCATAGAATCCTGTAAAGAGCTTTCTATCAAATTGTGTGTCGTTGTCGGAGATCATGGCCTTGGAAACTCCGAACCGTGTTATGACATTCTGTCTGACAAATTTTTCACATATTTCTCCTTAATGGTCACCAGGGGTTCAAGCTTCTACCCATTTGGTAAAGTAATCTATTGCCGCGATGAAGAACTTGCGATTACCTGGTGTGGTTGACAGTGGTCCCACTATGTCCTGCCCTCGCATTGAGAATGGCTAAGGGCTTGTGGTGGGTCGTTTTACACCAAAAATAAACACTAAATTTTGTCAAATTCCTTAGAATAATGAGAAGTCCAGGTATCGATCTACAGGGACAAACGAGAAATTAAACTAATTTAATTATTAAATTTCTAAATTAATTTTGATGAAAGAGATGGTTGTTCATAGCCTAATGATAATTAAATTAAACAAAGCGAATAAACTAGGAATTATAAATAAAGATGAAGTTACTAATTTTGAAAAAACTTGGGGTAATGAATTCACCACTAGTTACATAAATAAGGTTTCAATTTGAAAATCAATTATGTTACGGTTTGAACCAAATAATACTTCGCAACTATAAGCTCGAAGCATTGATCAAGAAAATTGACACATTCAATGTATAGGCACGAACCATCTCAAGTAGTACGAGTCGTTCGCTCTAAACTAGGGTAGCAACACAACTCGTTCATCATAGTATGACTCGTCTCATACCTTGAACATGAAAGAATAGAAAAAAATTGCATGGAAAGCATTCAACAATCACAGAAAGAAGAATACTTGAAGAAATAATGGAAAATTATATTTGAAAACTTCTTGAGAACCATACAATTGTTCAAATCATTACATAAAAGAAAAGAAAAAAGAAAACCCTATTTACTTGGCTAGGGTTTCATCAAAATGCTAGAAATAGGAGCCTAGCCACTAATGGAGGAGTGAGAATAGATAGAAGAAGTAGAAACTCCTATGAAAATTGATCTTCAAGCTTGAGATTCCCCCTTTACCAAACCCGAGCCCCTTATCTCTTTTGGAATTTTCAGAACCCTAATCGAGCATTTTCTTCTGCCTTTTATATCTCTAGCCTTTACTAAACAGGTTCAAAACATCGAGCACACTTTTCAAGGCACGGCCACACGTGTAGGAAATACCATCGCACGTGCGGAAAGGGTTTTGCACATCCGGGAAAAACCCTCTGCACGTGCAATTTTTGCAGTAGCTGTTTGGCTTATTTAGTTGGGCCGCACGTACAAGAATGGTCCTTCGCACATGCGGCAAGTCCTTTTCTGGCTAAAATGCTATGTTTTTGCTCATTTTGTTCTCCAACCGCATCCAACCTGCTTGGCATTAAACATACATAAAATATATAATTTGACTGGCAAGTAATGTTAAGAGATCCTAATCATCAGCCTCAGTGTTGTACAATTCGACCTCAATCAGCTTGTAAGCGGAAGGAGTTCTCTTGCTAGTTGATGAATCTGGTGTGCAAACTTCTAGCATTTTTCACATTTTCTCACGTACTTTTATGCGTCACCCTGTATGCACGACCACCAATATCGTTGTGAAATAACGCAGAAAGCTAGAAATCTTTGACCGATGTGCTTCCACACATGCCTTCATGTATTTCAAAAAGAAAAGCTTCGACTTTTCCTGGATGGACATATTTCAAGTATGGCCTTATGAAGGACTTTTTATACAAGTTGTCGGATGAGAAGAGCCAGAATCGCCCCGGCGAGAACTCGACAACGAAGATAGCCAACACTTGGGCTTTGATGACAATTCTTGACTCAAACTTGATATCGAACCACCCCAATTCGATTGCCCACTTCAAGATACGACCGAAGAAGTCTACTCTCTCAAATAAGGCCTTCAATGGGAACTCGGTCAATACTATGATTGTGTGAGCATGGAAATAGTGTACTGATTTCCTAGAGGTCATCATTAGTGCCACGGTGAGCTTTTCCAAGGACAAGTATCCTATTTCTATGGGGAGCAGAGTTTTGTTCACATGAAAGATCGACAAGTGTTATATTTCTTTTGTTCGAACAAGCACTGCGATAACGACGTGTTGTGAAATGGCCAAGTAAAGGAAGAGATCCTCCCCTGGCTCTAGAGTCACTAAGAGTGGAGAAGAGGACAAGAATGCCTTCAAGTTCGCCAAAGCCCGATCACATTCCTCATCCCAAAGGAATTTGGACTTCAGAGTTCGAAAGAATGGCTTGCAACAATTTGATGACCTGCTAATAAATATATTTAGCTCGGCTGCCATCCCTATGACATGTTGCACATCTTTTGTTGAGTTTGTCTTTCCAGCTTGTAAATTAGCTTGATCTGTGAGGGATCCACCTCTATTCCTCGATGGGTCACCAAGAAGCCCAAGAATTTTCTCTATCCTACACTGAACATACACTTGGAAGCATTCAAGCACAATTTGTGACGCTTAAGTACCTTGAACATTTCAGCAGGGTTGCCTAGATGGTTAGTGTGGGGAAGTGGTTTGGAAATACTCTTTTGATCCACTGGGACGCTCGAGATCCTCAACTAGTAACCTGAAAAGGAATAAACACTTCGATTGGGAGTGCCAGAATTAGCACTCTGACGGTCAAGTCAGTGTATGCTCTCTTAGTTACTTGTATCTTAAGTTAAGCATAATAATTCTCACATACCTTTCTTTGGCTGATGTTCTTCTTTATATCTTTTCTTTGTTGGGGCTCAGGGCTGGGCCCACCTTCAATTCACCGTATAACTATTTGCTCAGCTCCTTTTATTGCAAACCGCGCTCTTCACTCGGCCCCTTACTCAACTAGTTATTTGGCCGAATAGGGTACTTCTGGATTTGTATATATAAGACGGGATCGAATGCGATGTATATATTTCTACTCTCTAAGTCCAATTATTCGGCCTCTTTACGTCTCCCAATATTCGGCCCCCATAATTGCCCCCCAAACACTCCATTAACAACAGTTAGCTGATGTGTTTGGTTTCGAACTCAAAAAGTCAAAGCCGAAATTCGGTGGCTAACCTCATTCCAACGCGGATGTCAGAGCTCACGCCTTTCGGTCGTCTTTACAACTTCCCGCCCCTTCATACGCTTCCATTTATTGTGATTTAAAATTTTGTCGTCTTTTCGAACACACACATTTTTGGATGCTTGAAGCTCTTGGAGTGCCTTCCGACTCACCTTTGCAACTTCCCTTTATCCCTCATTGTCCTCTCCGTCTCTTGTAAGCTCCCTTCCTCTCTGCTTTGAATCCCTTTTCTTGGTTTGCTTTTAGTTTAGCGTATTCCTATAGGCTGACGAAAATGGCAAAGCATTTGAAAGACCTCCTTTCCGCGGATCGAGTCTCTGGCTTTCAACGCCATTTTTCTATCCCTAATGACGTCCATCTGTCACTTGTGACAGACACCACCCTTGATATGGAGAGCGTTGATGAAAGCACAATCGTCTTCCCTCTCTTATGAATTGCAGAGGGCGGAGTACGTTTCCCCTTTCACCCATTCCTTAGGGCTGTCCTTCGCCATTGGGGTCTAATCCCTTCCCAACCTAATGTAAACTTTTTTCGAATTGTAATGGGGATTATAAAGTTAACCCGTCGCCTTAGGATTAATCTCGGCATACCTACTATTCGACATTGTTATGCCTTGGCCAAGTCTTCTGGCTGACATGGGCGCTATTTCCTTAGGGCCAAGGACATCGACCATCAATTGGTGACTATGATTTCCAGCTCTAGCAAGCGGGTCGATGATGTCATGGTCGTTGTCCAAGGTAACTGGGAATTTGGCGAAGGTGAGGACCGCCTAGATCCTATTCCTAAACGGAGGGGCGAACCAGGTGGCCATATAGCTCCTTGCGTTTATTTTTCTTATATTTACAAGGCTTTATTTTTGTGGTCTCATGGTTTTACTTGTGCAGGAAACGATTTGAAGAAAGCATTGATTTTAATTGACGATGCCATTCTTGCGGAAATTAAAGTCACGCTCAAATACTTCGGCTGTCCAAGCCTTCAGTAACAAGGGAGCGCGGCCCACATTCTTCTTCAATACGAGCCGACGTATACGACGTTTTTGACGGCGGAAAAAATCCAAATTCCGAGGGGCGAAGAGTTTTTTACGGCTCTTGTTTTAACCAAATTCAAAAACTTGTGGCAAGTTGGTTTGGACGGATCCGACTCGGAACCGGCGAAGGTAGCTAAGGAGGTTGTTGAAGAGTCAAACCAGTCCGAAGCTGAAGTAAACGAGGCTTTGAGTTGGCCTTTGAGGAAGCCAGCCTCAATTCAGCCAACCCTCCGTCCACTTCGGGCCGAGGGGACGTTTCCTTTGACGACATCTTTACTGGTTTAGCAGACTTTTTCGGCACGTACCCTAAGGACATGGCCGGGTTGTCACTCACACAACTCGCCAAAAAGAAAAATGCCGAAAGAATGGCCGCACGGCGGAGAGCAGAGGCCATTCGATCGGAAGTGCCACCTGCCACCGATGCTGAGCCCTCCCTGCCTGTTGTCGAAGTGGTGACGGCTCTAACTCAAAATGTCGAGTCAGAGCCGGTAGAGCAGGCGAATCAGGAGGTCGAGCGAGGGGGGAAAAACGTCCTATCGAGGTCAAGGCCGGCTCTGAAGAAAACCCCGCTGACAAACGGTAGCGCTTAGAGGAGTCGGATGTGGTTGCGCCTTTTGTTGTTGAACCAAAGATAAAAAACACGCCGATCTCCTCTGACGCGTCGGCTATGAAAGACCCATCCGTGGTGTTGAGCATGGCTTCGTCGGTCTCATTGCCGGTTGACAAGGTGGCTTTTCGGGCGGAGCCAGATCTGTTGGCAATAGCATTGGCCGCTCAATCGGCTCTTCTGGTATGTAACTTGATCCTGTCTTTCGCTTTTATGTGTATATTGTTTTGGTTTTAATTTCCTGTTTTGCAGACGGTTAGAAGGATAGCCGAGATAGGCCGGCACCAGCATGACGCTGTCAAACGAATTGGCTGTTTAAAGTCAGAAGTTGAGGGCGAGAGGAACAGGGCCGAGTTCGAAGCGGCGAGGGCGATGATAAAAAGTGCAAGGGCCGAGGCCGAGATGGAAAAGGGCGAGAAATTCTGACCAGCTCAGATTGGCCGCCGAGGAGAGGGCAAACGTGAGCGAAGGTGTGCTCAAGTTAGCCCAAGAGGTGATTACCAAACTGGAGGCCGACTTGGAAGAATCGAAGAAGGCAAAGGAAATAGTCGACTCCGAGGCTTCCAAGGCGCATGAGGCTGGGCAAGGTGCCACCCTTGCAAATTATGTGGAAGAAGTCCCCAAATTTGAGAATCGAGGATTCAAACACGGCTGGCTCAAAGCCCTTGCTGCTGCAAATGTGGCATTGGCTATGTCGATTCCCTACGAGCAAGTGGACGTTGAGCCGCTGGAGTCTGACTCCGAGGGTTGATTAGGGCGACACTCTAGTTGTTTTTGTTAAGGATTTTGAAAGTATTGTTGTAGCTTTCCGTTTAGTAGTTTTTATGTGTAAAATGGCTACTGTTTTGAAGTTTTTGCTAGCATCTTCCATGCAAAGTTGTAGCTTTTTGTTTAGTAGTTTTCATATGTACCCAATTTACTAATGAAAATTTCCTTTGTACTTTTTGCTATTATTTGTGCTTAATTGTGCTATTGATGAATAGTATTGCTTTTTGCTACTTGGGATAAAACATCCGTGTACACTTGCCGATTAGATAACTAGGCAATTTAGTAATTTATCCTTCAATTTATTCGAATAAGTGCAACGGCTCAGGGCCTCGTCGAATAGCCGATTAGCTTTATGAATCTATCTTTATGGCTGCAGCACACGTCGATCGACATCGGGCCTAGATATTTGACCGACCAGATTAATAAATCTGCCCCTACCCCAGCCAATGTATGAACTCCAAAGACCGAATATCATTAGTTCATGGAGTGGCTGCGGCACACGTCGATCGGCATCGGGCCTAGATATTTGGCAAATCAGATTAATAAATCTTCCCTTGCCCCAACCAATGTATGAACTCCAAAGGCCGAATATCATTAGTTCATGGAGTGGCTGCGACACACATCGATCGGCATTGGGCCTAAATATTTGGCCGATCAGATTAATAAATCTGCCCCAGCCCCAGCCAATGTATGAACTCCGATAGCCATATATCATTAGTTTATGGAGTGGCTACGGCACACGTCGATCGACATCGAGCCTAGATATTTGGCCGATCAGATTAATAAATCTGCCCCTGCCCCAGCCAATGTATGAACTCCAAAGGCCGAATATTATTAGTTCATGGAATGGCTGCGGCACACGTCGATCGGCATCGGGCCTAGATATTTGGCCAATCAGACTAATAAATCTGCCCCTGCCCCAACCAATGTATGAACTCCAAAGGCCGAATATCATTAGTTCATGGAGTGGCTGCGGCACACGTCAATCGGCATCGGGCCTAGATATTTGGCTGATCAGATTAATAAATCTGCCCCTGCCCCAGCCAATATATGAACTCCGAAGGTCGTATATCATTAGTTTATGGAGTGGCTGTGGCACACGTCGATCGGCATCGGGCCTAGATATTTGGCCGATCAGATTGATAAATTTGCCCCTGCCCCAGCCAATGTATGAACTTCGAAGGCTGTATATCATTAGTTCAGGGAGTGGCTATGGCATACGTCGATTGACATCAGACTTTTGAAGTTTAGCATTAATGAAATCGCCTCGGGGGCGCTGCATGTGTTAGGAATAAATGGGGTGAGTTCTTCGCGCCCGTAAATCCACATATTGTGTTCAGACTCAATTTAAACTAGTTTGTTGCAGAGGGTTAAATAAGTGCGAATGTCAAATAGACTATTCTTCAACAGCAAAGGGGAAAGGCGGACATTGGCTGAGCTTGACACTGAAATTAATCGCAGTGGCGAGCCCACACGCACGGGAAGTAGGACGTCAAGGAAACGGGGAAAATATCAGCCCCCAAGTCATCGAAGTAGATCATCCAGAAGGGAAAAACAGCAACGTGGTAGCTCACCTAGACCGCGATCGAGAAGTGAATCCGATGTGACACCGCGACTGTTGAGTTTTGCGGTTTTTGTGGAGAATAAACCTATGACGGAGGCAGATTCTATTATTCACGACCCAGGTGTAGCAGTCGAGTTCGCTCGACATATTTTTCCACTGGAAGTCCAGCAGTCGATGGTCGGTCGACAGGATTTTGAAGTGTTTCGAGAGGGCATCCATGGAGCAGTAAAAAGGTTGTATACTGCCTATGAAGTCGGCATGCGTCTACATGCCGCACGGCGGGAGATAGAGTAGAAGAACGAACGAATTCGCAACTTGGAGGCTCGTGCGAAGGAGGCCGAGCGTGAGCTGAGGAAAGCCAAAACTGTTGAGCCGCGTGCGGTTGGACAATCTAACCCGGTCATGGAGGAAAGAGGGACCCAACGGATGATAAGTCACGCGATTGCCGATCGAGATACAACAAGCATGTTTGCAGTAAGACTACAAGGTCCATGGGTTATGAAAAAGGCTTTCACGATGGCCGGAGAGTCGGAATAGACAAGACCAAGGAGAAACTCACCGAGGAAGTATACCGATGCGAGAATCGGGCTTTTAGGCACGGGTGGATTAAGGCTCTCCAAGCCGCAGAGACTCTCCAAGAAGCAGGAGTTGAATCGGCGTCGCCATTATACCAACGTCATCATTTTCCTTTTGGCACTTTTGAAATCGAGAAGAGCGACGACGAGGGTGACGTCGAATAAAATTGAACATATTGTAAACGCCAACTTAGATTGGGCACCAACTATGTATTTATCGGTCAATTTAATAAAATACTCTGTTTTAAATGTTTGCATGCTTCAACTTATGTTAATACGGTTTGTGCCAGTTCAACTTAATGAAACATTTCATTTTGAATGCTTGCATGCTTTAATTTATGTTTATGCGGCTTGTGCCAGTTCAATGTAATGAAACATTTCATTTTGAATGCTTGTATGTTTCAATTTTTGCCGTGTGTCGTGAGATCCATGAAGAACGCTCCAAATTCGGAGTCCTTATTCAGCCTAAACGTGCCCTGTACGGATGGGGCTCCGAATTCGGAGGCTTTTTAATCTTAGCCAATCGTGAGATCAACGAAAAGTGCTCCGAATCCAGAGTCTTTATTCGGCCCAAACGTGCCTGCACGGATGGGGCTCCGAATTCAGAGGCTTTTTTATTTTGGCAATCGTGAGATCCGCGAAGGGCGCTCTGAATCCAGAGTCTTTTCTATCTTGGCCAATCGTGAGATCCACGAAGGGCGCTTCAAATCTGGAGTCTTTTCTATCGTGGCCAATCGTGGGATCCACGAAAGGCGCTCCAAATCCGGAGTCTTTATTCGGCCCAAACGTGACCTGCACGGATGGGGCTCCGAATTCGGAGGCTTTTTCATCTTGGCCAATCCTGAGATCCACGAAAGGTGCTCGGAATCCGGAGTCTTTATTCGGTCCAAACGTGACCTGCATGGATGGGGCTCCGAATTCAGAGGCTTTTTTATCTTGGCCAATCGTGAGATCAACGAAAGGTGCTCCGAATCCAGAGTCTTTATTCGGCCCAAACGTGACCTGCACAGACGGGGCTCCGAATTCGGAGGATTTTTTATTTTGGCCAATTGTGAGATCCATGAAGGGCGCTCCGAATCCGGAGGCTTTATTAGGCCCAAACGTGACCTGCACGGATGGGGCTCCAAATTCGTAGACTTATTCATCTTGGCTAGTCTTGAGATCCACGAAAGGCGCTTTGAATCTGGAGTCTTTATTCGGCCCAAACGTGACCTATACGGATGGGGCTTCGAATTCGGAGGCTTTTTCATCTTGGCCAATATTAGATCACAAAAGGCGCTCCGAATCCGGAGTCTTTATTTGGCCCAAATGTGACCTGCACGGATAGGGCTCCGAATTCGGAGGCCTTTTTTTTTTAGCCAATCGTGAGATCCAGGAAGGGCGCTCCGAATCCGGAGTCTTTACTATCTTAGCCAATCATGAGATCCACGAAAGACGCTTCAATTCGGAGTCTTTATTCGGCCCAAGCGTAACCTGTACGGATGGGGCTTCGAATTCGGAGGCTTTTTCATCTTGGCCAATCTTGAGATCCATGAAAGGAGCTCCGAATCCAGAGTCTTTATTCGGCCCAAATGTGACCTGCACAGATGGGGCTCCGAATTCAGAGGCCTTTTCATCTTGGCCAATCGTGGGATCCACGAAGGGTGCTCTGAATTCGGAGTCTTTATTCGGCCCAAACGTGACCTGTACGGATGAGGCTCCGAATTCGGAGGTTTTTTATCTTGGCCAATCGTGAGATCCACGAAGGGCGCTCCGAATCCGGAGTCTTTTCTATCTTGGCCAATCGTGAGATCTACGAAAGGCCCTCTGAATCCGAAGTCTTTATTCGGCCCAAACGTGACCTGCACGGATGGGGCTCTGAATTCGGAGGCTTTTTCATCTTGGCCAATCATGAGATCCACGAAGGGCGCTCCGAATACGGAGTCTTTATTCGGCATACTTTTAAACTGAGTTTTGAACTGAGAAAATACGAAAGTTTGCATTGCAAAAGTGAAATGTGTACATGGTGAATCACTCAAAACAAGTATCTTGCCCCACAGGTCAGGTTATATGCCCCTGTTCCTGTGATCGAGTCGACCTGATAGGGGCCATCCCAGTTAGGACCCAGTTTTCCATCAGCCGGATTCCTGGCAGCTGGAAGCACTTTTTTCAGGACCAATTCGCCTGGCACATAGCGGCGTAGTTGGACACGTTGATTATACGACTTAGCAAGCTGCTGCTGGTACCGTGCCATGGACGCAAGGGCACAGTCTCTTCGTTCTTCAATTAGAGTTAAATCCAAAGCCAACATCATGTCGTTTCAGTCCGTATCAAAAACTTTTGATTTCAGGGTTGGGAGGCCGATCTCCAAGGGGATGATTGCTTGATTTCTGAAACACAAAGCGAACGACGTTTCCCCAATGGAACGTCTCGAAGTAGTTCGATGTGCCCACAGTACACTCGGCAATTCTTCGACCCATCTGCCTTTAGCTTTCTCCAACCTCTTCTTGATGCCGTCCAAAATGGCTTTGTTGGAGGCTTCAACTTGGCCATTACTCAGTGGATAAGCCGGGGTGGAGAAATAGGGCTGGATACCATACTTGCCGCACAGCTCTCGGTAGACACTGCAATCAGGGTGTCGTTATCTGAAATGAGTGCTCTTAGAATGCCGAATCGCGTTATAATATTTCTCCATACAAAACGCTTCACATCAGTATCTCAAATGTGCGTTAGTGCCTCCGCTTCTACCCATTTTGTGAAATAATCTGTTACGACAATCAAAATCGCTTGTTGCCGGGGGCGCGAGGTAGTGGTTTGACAATGTCAAGTCCCCATTGGGAAAATGGCCAAGGACTGGTTATAGAGCTTAACTCTTCAACAGACAGATCGGTTAAGGGAGAAAACTTATGGCACTGTTCACACTTCTTCACGTAACATTCGGTATCAGCTCTTATTGTCAGCCAATAATACCCCTATGTCACAGCTCGGTGGGCCAAAGAGCACCCGCCAGAATGGGCACCACAACTACGTTCATGTATTTCAGTCAGGAGTCCCTCGACTTTATCTGGATGAACGCACTCGAGGTACGAGCTAGAAAGAGATTTTTTGTAAAGTTTTCCTTGCGGATCCAGATAGTATCGTAGGGCTTTGTTTCGTAGCTTGTGCGCTTCTTTCTTATCCAATGGGAGCTATTCAGAAGATAGGAATGCAGCAATGCAGTCCATCCAACTCGGACCTAGCTCTATGACATTGATCTGGACTTCCTTCGAAGGGCCAATGCTTGGATTAGGGATGAAACCCACTTCAATTGTCCATGTAATCTCTGAGTTAATGGCAGAGGCTAGGCAAGACAGGGCATCTGCATGTGTGTTCTGATCACGGGTTATTTGGTTCAGTTCATGATGGTCAAATTTTGCCAGCAAGGCCTTTGTCGTTTTCATGTAAGCGGCCATGCGGTTGTTTTTGGCCGCGTACTCCCCCTTTAACTGATTGATCACCAGTTTAGAATCGCAAAATATAAGCAGACGCTGAGCACCAAGGAGATGTGCATTCCACAATTCGGTTAGCGGGGCCTCGTATTCTGCTTTATTGTTTGATGCTTCGAAGCCGAGTTTGACAGCCTGCTTGATTATTGCTCCGTCGGGAGCCATGATTACTATTTCGGCCCCGCTGCCGCATTGATTGGACGATCTGTCATAGTATAGCTGCCAAATGTCCCCATCATAAATTCTTCAGTTCGGCCTGGGTTGTATTTCATTAGACTTGGAGTCAGCAAGACCACCAGTGAATTCGGCCACAAAGTCGGCAAGCACTTGCCCCTTGATTGAGGTTTTGGGAAGAAACTAAATATCATACTGGCTGAGTTCCAGAGCCCACTTTGAAACGCGCCCTGACGCTTTTGCACTGCGGAGTACTGACTGAAGGGGGTGGTCCGTTAGTACCCCGATGGTATGCCCCTGAAAGTAATGCATCAGCTTTCTTGCCACCGCGACGAGGGCTAGGAGGAGTTTTTCCAACAGAAGGTAACGTGCTTCGGTGTCATCCATTGCTTTGCTCACATAGTACACTGGCCGCTGCTTTCCAAGCTCTTCCTTTAACAGTACGGCGCTGACTGCCCGGTCGGAAATTGCCAGATATAAAATGAGCGGGTCACCTGCCGAAGGTGTTGTCAAGAGTGGAACTGATCGGAGGTCGGTCTTCAGACCGTTGAAAGCAGCTTCGCACTCGGGAGGTCCATTTAAAAGCCTTGCCGTGGGGTATGAAAGAATTGTCGGTAGCGGTCTGTGGAACGACTGATGAACTTGTTGAGTGCGGCGGCCATCCCCATCAACTTTTGAACTTCCTTCATCGATCGAGGGGAGCCGAGTTCCAAGATTGTTGTGATTTGCCTCGGGTTTCTTCGATTCCTCGGTGATTGACAATGTTGCCAAGGAATTTGCCGGATCCGATCCTAAACGCACACTTGAAAGCGTTCAGCTTCATTTTGTACTTGCATAAAATGCCGAATGTCTCTTCCAGGTCGGCCAGGTGAGTTTGCTCTTCTTTTGACTTGACCACCATGTCGTCAATGTACACTTCCATAGTACGGCCGGGTTGCTCCTTGAACATGGTGGTGACTAGTCTTTGGTAAGTTGCCCTTGCATTCTTCAGCCCAAAAGGCATAACCTTATAGCAATAGGTTCCTCTTGGGGTGAGGAATGCAGTTTTGTCTTGGTCCTCCGGGTGCATGGCGATTTGATGGTAGCCTCTGTAGGCATCGAGGAAGCTCATATATTGATGACGTGCCGTGGCTTCTACGAGTTAATCAATTCGGGGGAGAGGAAAACAATCCTTGGGACAAGTTTTATTTAAATCCATGAAGTCCACACAGACACGCCAAGTTCCGCTCTTCTTCGTTACCACCACAGTATTCGACAGCCATGTAGGATAGGTCACTTCCCGGATTGCCTCGGTATCAAGCAACCGGTCAACTTCTTCAACAACGACAGCAGTGTGTTGTGCGGCTGACCGTCGACTTCTCTGAATAATCAGCTTACATTTGGGGTCAACATTCAGACAGTGCTCAGAAACAGACGGATCCACCCCCGACATCTCATACGGCGACCATGCGAATACATCAAGGTTGCCGAGCAAGAAGGCAATTAGCTACTGCCTGTCAGTTTTATTTAAGGAGGCGCCGACCATGAAGAACCTGTCAGGATCCCCGTCAATTTCAACTCGGTCTAGGGCTTCCGTGGCCTTTTCACTCGGGAGTCATCCAACATCATCCAAGCTCTCGCGATCCGGCACCTCAATAGAGTTCACCTCCATCTCTCTTGGTGTCTTTGAGGTGAGAAGATAACATGCCTGTGCCGATTTCTTGGAACCATGGATTTCTTCGATGCCTCGTTCAGTCGGGAAGCGGGGCAGTTGATTATAGGTGCTGGGCACGGCATGCATGGCATGTAGCCAAGTTCGTCCCATGATAAGGTGATACGGCGAAGGTAGCTTGACAACCAAGAACTCCACATCTAATGTTCAGGAGTCCACTCGAACTGGTAGCGTGATTTTTCCCAACGGATATTCTGGATTAGCATTGAAGTCGAATAACGGATAGGGAGCCAGAGATAGGTCCGACTCGGTGAGCCCGAGTTTGATGAAGGTCTTATAATACATAACCTCCGAAGTACTCCCCTGGTCTATGAGAACGCGTTCAACGGTGAATCGGTTCACGCGTAGTTCGATGACCAATGGATCAATGCTGGCGAGTGTTATGCCAGTCAAATCAGAATCATCGAAGGTAATACTCGGAGCTTCATAGGGCCGTTTTGCTGGTGTGATTTGCTTTTGGGGACCAGGATGTGACTGAATTGAATGTACGGTGGGGGTTGTCAGCAGGCTATATATCATATGGATTACGCCGAGCGGAGGTGAATCCTGCCTTAGGGAAACTATTTTGGTTACATTATTCTTTCGGACGTGTTGCTGGAGCTGACCGTCTTGTACCAGCTCCTCAAGGTGGTCTTTCAGAGCATAGCAACTGTTGGTGTCATGACCGTGATCTTTGTGATATTCGCACTGCCTATCCCGTCTCCTTGTGTTGGGAGGTCCCACCATCTTCGGCGGCCACTTGAAGAACGGCAGATGTTGAATTTTAGTCATAACCGTGCTGATCAGCTCCGACAGCTCCATATATTTCTAGGCCGTGCGCCTTGCACGCCTGTTATCCACTTGAAGTTGTTCATTAGCTCGGTAGGAGCATTGGTCGTTTGATTGGCGCGAATTTCTCTTGTCTTGTTTAGCCCGGCCCTGTGGTTCAGGGCTCCGTGACGGTACAAAATTTATCGGCTGAACAATTTCCAATGGGGCCGTCTGGATGGCCTGGTGCCCAGCTTTGACCCGCAGTGCGTCATCTTCAACTTTGCAATATTCCTCAACTTTTTTCATCAATAACCAGACCATTTTGTGGGGCCTTCTAGTGAAGGAACTACGGAGAGCACTATCAGGATGCAACCCCATTTTAAAGTCGGTGATGGCCATGGAGTCATTGCAGGCGTCATCCACAAGATTAAAGCATTCCCAATAGCGCGCTGAATACGCCCGTAATGTTTGCCTGACTGGATTTGCATTGCCCAGAGAGAGTCGGTCTGCTTCGGTTGGACCTCATTGGTGATGAACCTTGCCCTGAAGGATTTTTGGAGTTGATGGAAGCTCTTAATCGATGCTAGTTCCAATTTGTAATACCATCGGACGGCCAACGGTCCCAAAATGCTCGGAAATATTCGGCACATGAGGGCTTTGTTGTCCGCATACAACGTCACAGCTTGCTTGTAATGTCGGATGTGATCAGTGGGGTCTGATTTCTCGTCGTACAGGGTGAACGATGGGGTTTTAAACTCGTCGCACAAAGGGATTATGTTGGTCCTTTTCGCTTGAACCATTTCGCTTTCGCTTATGGCATGCACGTGGACTCTCTTCGGAGGAGCTAGTGGTTTCAACTCGTCCCTTCCTTTTGGGTTCCGGGGATAATGAGTCAGAATCACTGTCATTTTCTTGTCTTTGAACTCGAGGTTGTCGACCATCTTCTTTCAGAGGTCGTCTGGGATCTTGGCGTGCAGCTTGCTTGGATTTTGCTACTTCCAGAGCCAAATCCTGACGGAGGCTGTAGACACCCCATTTTTGACTTTCCTCAAGGCTTGGATGTCACTGTTTGAACACTCGGTGATCATCCATGTTTGTGCTCGTCTTGAGTTCCTGGAGGTCTCGGCCACGCACCTTGCCTCAGGATCTCTCGACTCGACTGTTTTGTGTTTGGTTTTGCACCAAACACTTGTGTTTTGCCTTTGAGGGGCAGGGAGTGGCTTGATGGCCATCCCCACACATCACCGGCTGTGTTTTGTTGCCATCGGCCAAATGTTTGGCCGGTCGGCACTCTGTTTGGTGGGCCGGCCACTGATTTTGGTCAATGGGCCACTTTTTCTGGCCGAGACCTTTTCTTGAGGGGGGTTTGAACCTTTTGAACCCTTATTTTAGTTTCTTGAGGAAGCTTGAACCTTTCGAACCCTTGGTTTTAGCTTCTTGCGGAAGCTTGAACCTTTCGAACCCTTGGTTTTAGCTTCTTGAGGAAGCTTGAACCTTTTGAACCCTTGGTTTTAGCTTCTTCAAGAAGTTTAAACCTTTCAAACCCTTGGTTTTAGCTTCTTGGGAAAGCTTGAACCTTTTGAACCTTTGTTCTAGCTTCTCCAAGAAGCTTGAACCCTTTGCTCCAAGCTTCTCCGAGAAGCTTGAACCCTTCTAAGCTTCCAAGAGAAGCTTACACCTTTTGCACATTTTCCTCTAGCTTCTCCAAGAAGCTTGAACCCTTGTGTAGCTTCTCCAAGAAGCTTGACCCTTTTGCTTTAAGCTTCTTGAAGAAGCTTGGACCCTTTGACTTAGCTTCCCTTAGAAGCTTGGCCCCTTTGACCCTTTTGCCTTAGCTTCTCCAAGAAGCTTAGGCCTTTTTCCTTGCTTTATAAATAGAGAGCCTCTCCTTCCATTTAAAGGGTTGAAAAATTGGTCCAAGACAAAACATATCTCTCTCTTGATATCTCTACATCCAAGCCTCCAAAGTGCTTGGTTCTTGGCCCCTTTGCACCACAACTCCTAAGCACACACCTCTACCACTCATCTAAGGTTCTTGGAGGGTCTTGTGGGGACTCAAGACTTGGTTTTGACTCAGAAAAATCTGCTGGAGTGTTGGTTTTGAAGAAGGTTTCAAGGGTGAGTTTCTAAGCCTTAAATCCCCCTTTCTTGCACAAGCTTTTAGCCTTACTTGAAAGCATTTTTGAGCTTTGTCATAAACTGAAAAAAGTCTTATTTTGAGCTCTTTTTGAAGTTTTTTTAAGAACACTTTTGTGTTTGCGGTTATTTACCCCCCCTTAGGCCTTGTTTGGCCTCATTTTTGTGCCTTTTTTGTGAGTTTCGGGACCACCTTGTATTGGCCTTCCCACCACTGAAATCCAGAGGGATTTCAGTGGTGGAGATGGTGTTTTGAGGTCTCAAGAAGGTGAGGGGTGATCCTCTCCTTTGTTGTCTTGTTTACTAGCATTTTTGGCTCTTCAAAGGAGCCCTTATTTGCACACTTCTTGAGCTCGGTTCAGGCATTTTTCAGTGAGTTTTAGGGCCTGTTTGAACCTTTTCCTGAGCTGTTTTTGTCATTTAAGGCTTGCCTCTTGCATGTGTAGAGCAACCCCTTGCATGGCCTTCCAAAGGAGCACCTCATTATAACATGTGTTGATCTTGTTTCAGTGGGTTTTTGGGCTTTATTTGGCATGTTATAGCTCTAACTTTTACTGGTTTAGTTGGCTCTTACATGCTTCATGTACTTGCTTTGCAAATCCTCTCATTTGCCTTAACATTCACCTTGTGTTTAAACCACCATGCTTACATGTTTTGGCTTAACCTCATGAAGATTTTAGCTTTGTTTTGCCATGCTTGAGGTCTGGTTTTTGTTGTTTTGATCATGTTTTCCATGATTTGTATAGCCATCATGCATTTTAGCTTGCTAGCTTTGGGTGTATGGGTCACTAGCATGCTTTACTTGGCTTATTCTCGTGATTTGGCATCATTGGAGATCATATTTCAGTCCATATTTCATTCTTGTATGCTTGTATTTTCCATCCTTTCAATGCTTTGAAAAGTTGATGTCTTATGCTCCATGTTTAGGCCCTTGTGTATGCATGCTTGTGTGTGTGTTTTCATGCCTTTGTCGCATCATTTTGGCCGCTGATTTGGGCCTATTTGAGAGCTACCCATATTGGTTTAAGACCATCCCTTTCATGTTGTTGCATGTTTGTCTTGCCTGCTTGAATGTCCATGTTGCATACTTGTCTAGGTTGCATTGCATTTGGCATGCTTGTTACCTTAACATGATCATGTTGCATTAGTTTTGCTTGCATGCTTGCATCTCATCCCTCTTGATCAATCATGATAGAGATTGGGGGCCTTATGTGTTTATGTGCATTTCATTTGACATTGAAATTGCACACTTGGCCTCTTTGGCCATCACGCATTGAAATGCGCGATTGGTGGCCCGAGAGTCGAGTACCATACTCCCTTGAGTCTTAAACATGATAGGGAGGTTGGTTGTGCAAACATTTGCTTTGAAAATACTTTGTCATGTCTTGTCTGTCCTCTGCTACTGTCAAAACAGGTTTCTGCTGGAATCTTTGGCCGGCCGACCATCTATACTGCCGACCGACCAAATATTTGTGGCCGAGAGCTCCATAATTGGTCGAGGACCAACTCCCTTTGGCCGGTGGTGATTCCCCTTGGTCGGTGGTGTTCCACAATGTCCATGGAGTGTACCTTGGGACTTGTGCAATTTTCAGAGGAGCAGAGCAGGGAAAACAGAGGCAGCTTGTGCATGGCGACGGATTTCCGAGTAAACTCAAGCATGCATGCATCGGACCCTCTTCCTGAGGCTGTTTATTGCTTTCTACTAGTTAGGTGGTCTGTAATAATTAATTAGTTTGTAGGTTAATTAATTTGTATATTCTTTTGGTTCCTCCGAAAGAGGGCGAATTTGTAATAAGTGTGGGTGCGTGTGTGCATGTCTTCCAACCTCCACTTCTTTCTCCCTTTTACTTACCTGCTTTCAATGGTTAGTATTAGGGCATGTTTTAATTATCATACTTATGCTCGCATGTTTGCATCATTCATTTGTCTTGCATGCACCGGGCTCGGCGCATCATACTAACTGTATTGTACTTCAATTCCAAATTGAATACATGTTATCTGTGCATCTCATATGCCATCTTAAAATAGTCGAGCCTATATCTTAGTTGCATTTTGCACGTGTTGCATTAGCCATCTTAACATGAACTAGGATCATGCATTGATTACTAACTAGTTTCTGTTTTGGCTTGGAGTACTCGGTAAGTGTTTATGCTTTAGCATCCTTGCATGCGTGTGAGTGACTGCCATGATAGCATGCTTACCATGAGGCTAATTGTTTATGTGATATAACTTCCTGAATGCCTGTGGGTGAAGGTTGGATTGCTTGAATTGAGACAATTCATTGAAATCTGTATTTTAGCCTACTTGTGAGTAGCAAACTTCAAACCATTTTCCAAACAAACGGATATGCAATGCTTTGTTCCAAAATAGGCGATCTAGTCTATACTTGTATGCTGTGCGCATCACATAGTAATTCTAGGCTAATAACCGGAATAAGGGCACGTAATGTTTCCAAAACTCGATATCATGGTTAGTAGAGGCCAATCTTCAGATCGGGCGAGCGGGGGTGCTCATAGCTGACCTTCGCCAATCGTACCCAAGTTCCCGAGCCGAGGCAACTTTGGTGATGACGGATACGTGGCCTTAGGCAAACGAGTCAGGGTTTCTTAAATTCCCCCAAAATAAATATTTAGGTGGTGACTCTGTATCTGGCAAAGCAGTCCATGTTTGGCACTTCTTTTCTAAAAATCTATTTTCTCAAAATGATTTGCCAGATTTGGACTCTTTGGTTCAGATTTAGAACCGTGACAATTTGAGAGTCCAAACTGTAGTGAGCCCAAATGAACAAATCGGGATCATCCTCCCGGGGCATTCAGGGACGTCTACAGAGGCGCTCATTCTCAGTGTTCATGTTTTCCAGCCTCTATTCATTTTGCTTGGCCTGTTCCATGATCGCTTGCATTGTCTCATGTGCTGAAGTCGAGGGTGAGTTCTAGGCAAGTGAGTCGAAGTTCAAGGCACGTCTTGCGGCGATAGTCTCCGGTCCAAGCATGTTCGTTGGAGTGAGGTCATCTGTCTATATGGTTTCGTCAGTGACTATCGGAGGGCCTTTCGTTACACCCGCTATGGATGTAGTTGAGTATTCCCACATACGGCGCCAATTGTGGGGAAGTGGTTTGGAAATACTCTTTTGATCCACTGGGACGCTCGAGATCCTCAGCTAGTAACCTGAAAAGGAATAAACACTCTGGTCGGGGGTGCCGGAATTAGCACTCTGATGGTCAAGTCAGTGTATGCTCTCTTAGTTACTTGTATCTTAAGTTAAGCGTAATAATTCTCACATACCTTTCTCTGGCTGATGTTCTTCTATTTATATCTTTTCTTTGTTGGGGCTTAGGGCTGGGCCCATCTGTAATTCGCCATATAACTATTTACTCGGCTTCTTTTGTTGCAAACCGCCGCTCTTCACTCGGCCCCTTACTCAACTGGTTATTTGGCCGAATAGGGTACTTCTGGATTTGTATGTATAAGACGGGGCCGAATGCGATGTATATATTTATACTCTCCAGGTCTAATTATTCGGCCTCTTTACTTCTCCTAATATTCTGCCCCCATAGTTAGATAGCCGCTTGCTTTTGACTACCATGTCGTTGATGTAGCCCTCCATTGTTCAACCAAGAAAAAGGGCTAATATTTTGATGATCATTCACTGAAAGGTGACCCCTACGTTCTTCAGACCGAAGGGCATGACTTGGTAACAGTACAGTCCTCTCGGGGTTGTAAAAGAGGTGGTCTCTCTGTCTGGCTCATACATGGCGATTTGGTGATATCTACGGTATGTATCCAAGAAGCTGAACCCTGTGTGGCTTGCCGTGAGGTCTACCAGCTGGTCTATCCTTGGCAGTGGGAAGCTATCTTTGGGGCAAGCTTTGTTCATCATCTTGTAGTTGACACACACTCGCCACTTTCCATGTTTCTTTGGCACCACTACTGTATTGGAGACCCATTTAGGGTAGTGCACTTCTCGGATTGCCCTTGCTTCCAGCAAACTTTACACCTCCTTCGCGACAACTTTGGCGTGGTGGAAGGCTGATCGCTAAGTTCGCTGCATGACAGGGCGGTCGCTTGGAAAAACATTCAACTGATGGCCAATGAGGCTTGCATTTACGTCAGGCATGTCGTAAGGTGTCCAAGTGAACACTTCCAAGTTAGCAACCAGAAAATTCATAATTTCCTGCCATTCTCCATTGGACAGGGATGAACCCAGCAGAAAGAACTTGCTCGGGTCATTGTTTTTAATCCGAACCTCCACCAGATCCTCTACAGCTTTCTCTTCGGCCAGCTTCTCAACATCGTTCAGGACTTCCTGATTTTCTCGCCCTTCCACGATTTGGACAATGCCTTTGGTAACACAACTTCCATTTACTGCCATGAAGCATTGCTTGGACATCACTTGGCCCCCCCAAACTTCTTCAATTACTTCCGTAGCAAAAGGAAAGCACATGACCTGGTGGTAGGTTGACAGCACCACTTTCATGGCATGTAATCACCCACGTCCCAATATCAAGTTGTAGGTGGATGACACCTTCAGAACCCAGAACTCAACTTGTTTGGTGATTGACCCCGCTTTGACTGGCAATATGATCTTGCCCAAAGGCCATTTCAATTATGAGTTGAAGCCAACCAAGGGATAAGTTGCGGGCGCCAAGTCTTTGTCCTTCAGTTTTAACTGTTTGAATGCATCATAATATATGATTTCGACCGAACTGCCTTGGTTGACAAAGATCCTTTTGATGTCGAAGTCTCTGATACGTAGAGTGATGACTAACGCATCATTGAAGGGGGTTTGTATTTTCTCCAGATCCTTGCTCGAGAAGGTCATGATGTCCTTCACTTCGACTCTTCCCTTTTTGCTTGCAGGTTGAATAGACAACACTTCACTCATATGTTCTGCTTTCTTAATCATCCCTCTGAGCTCACATACACGCTCTGGCTCAATAATGTTATGAATCACATTAATAACTTCCTGGGGTATGGCGTCTAGGACACCCAAGTCATCAGGCTCGGTTTGCCTAAGAGGTATCTCCCTGACGCCTCCATTGATGTATCTGTCGAGATGCCCCATGGCTACCAATTCTTCTAAATGTTACTTTAGAGGCACGCAATCCTTCGTGCGATGCGCCCCTTTGTTGTGGAAGGTGCAGCGGAACTGTGGATTGAACCTTCGCTGAGTGTCGCCTAGTCGGGCTTGCCACCGAACGTATGGCTTGTCACGAATTTCACTCAAGATGTGGTAGATTGGCATTTTGAAGACCATGGTGATGCCTGTTTGGGCATTCTACCTTTGCTTTCCTTCTTTCTCTTTGTCTTGAGGATTGTGAGCTCAGTTGTCGTAGCGACTTCTGCCACGGTTAGAGTTGCGGTTTCATTCTCTCTTTCGATTGTCTGTACGGTTTTCCTCATGTCTGACAGTATGAACTTTCCCTGCAGTTCTTTTGTTCGCCGCTATCAAATTTTTCTTCGTGGTAGCTACAGCTGCAGCTGTGTTATCCTCAACCCTTATATGCTCGTTGATCCTTTACATTAACAATTCCAATGATGGAGATTGAGTCATCGTGAGTGAATCCCTCAGTCTATGTCTGACTGGTAGACCCCGTCTGTACTAAGTGATAGCTAGGTTGGTTAGGCAATCATGTATCTCATTGAATGCCTCCCAGTACCTAGTGTTGTACGCCTCCAAAGCTTCTCCATGTTCCATGCTTACTCGCAAAAGATGCTTGACCTCTTTTTACGTCATTGTATTTGTCTCAAATTTGGTAACAAATGCGCCAGCCAACTGATGCCAACTATGAATGCTCCCATTGGGCAGTCCTTCAAACCATTTGATGCCTAGTTTGCCCAAGCTTGTTTAGAATAACATGCACATGAGGGCATCACTACGCTTGTGAACAACCATGGCATGGTGAAAATGACTTAGGTGTGGTTAAGGGTCAGTCCTCCCATCATAAAGGTTGAACTTAGGCTAGTGGAAGCCTGCGGGGAGTGGCGCATTCTCAATTTCTGGAGAGAAAGAGGTGGCGTTTAGCCTCACCAAATCCCTATCTGCAAGTGTACACGCGACGGCGCATGGTGGCAGCATAACAGCTGTTATGCTCTGATGGGATCTTGGTAAGCCTCTGCAACATCGGCACTCTCTGGATCTCTATTTGCCTTGCTTTTCGCTCTAGGACATCCCTCCAATCACCTGAACGAGTAGTGTAGGAGTACCTAGAAGTCGAAGTAGGCTGCAATGGGCGATAGCTATTGTCTTTAGTATATGACCTCTCCATTAGTGATGGGGAACCTTCCTTTCTGAAGCTTCTAGTTATAGAGAGCGCAGGCGCTTCTCTACTCCTCTAATCATCTG
Organism: Camellia sinensis; assembly: GCF_004153795.1. Lineage (NCBI taxonomy): Eukaryota > Viridiplantae > Streptophyta > Magnoliopsida > Ericales > Theaceae > Camellia > Camellia sinensis. The sequence continues at coordinate 1,315,851 of NW_021025910.1, read as the reverse complement.
AACGATGGGATTAAGCACACTTACTGTGGTTTTCCACTCCAGCTATGCTCATTCTCTTTAACTGTTGCTTCGTGGTTTCCATCCTTGCTGCCATCTTTTGGATAACGGCATCTTGGCTCTTCAGTCTATTCTCCAAGTGTTGGGTGTGCGATTCTTTACACTGTCGTCGCATTTCAGGGCCCCTTGAGCGTTCTGGGCTCCTTGTGCATTTATCTCGCGCTTCGCTAGTCAATCTGCCTGCGAAGGTGTAACATCGCCCGAGGGTACCCACGCATGTTAAACAATTCAGACTTTCGATCTCTTTGATCTAGTCTCACGAGTGCAATGTGACACGTAGATGAGAGTCCACATTTGGCAACTTTAGAAAATCCATTTTATTGCAAAAAATATTTTCTTGAAATGGACTACGTCATCAGATATCAGAGTCGCCACCTAATATTTATTTTGGGAGAATTAAGAAACCCGTGTCACGTGCTAAAGCTACGGTTCATCGTAATCAAGGATGCTTGGCTCAGAACCTTAGGTATGAAGGGGGAAGGTCATTAATTGCGCACCCCTTCTCACCCGATCAAAAGATTGACTTTTATTAATCATGATATGATTTTTATTAACTTTATGTATTCATATTCTAATTATTAATGAATCTTAAAAATTACTATGTGAAGCAAACAAATATAGACTATGTCGTCCATTTTGGAACAATTTAATTTCATTATCTTGAAGATGTTTTGAATAGTGCAATCATGGAAATCAATTTTATTCCAAATTAAATAACACAACCTTTATCCGCTGGCATGCATAGAGTTATATGAAATAAGCACATAGCCACATGACAAGATGCTAAACATAGTAGAAAAACATACACAGGCAGGATGTTAAAGCATAAAAGCTTACATATTTACCAACGTCCAACAAAGTTAGTAAAAACATGCAAGCTTCTATATACAAGATCCTAATGCAATTCACTCATGAAATGTAACTACAGATCCGACTTCTAATATTTGTCATGTGAATCATCTTAAAACATGAGGTAGCGTACAAAATCACATAATAATCAATTAAACCCACAAATGCAAATTTAGCCGGATCTTAAGGTGTAAAACATGGATGCAAAGCATGGATATGATGACAAACAAAATATACAACATATATACTGTGGAGATGTGGTTTGGAAATACTCTTCTGATCCTGGGGGGAGCTTGTGATTCGCTGATAGTCACTTGAAAACGAATAAACACTCCGGTTGGGGGTGCCGGAATTAGCACTCCGACGGACAAGTCAGTCTACAAACTCAAGAATGCTTGTATTCTATGTTTAGCACAACAATTCTCACATTCCTTTCTTATTCTGTTGCTCCTTTATTTATATTTGTTCCCTGGGTCTCGGGGCCAGGCCCACTTTTCACTCATCATCCTCTTATTTACTCAGCTCCATAGTTCAATATTGATTCGGCCTATCTGTATTATTTGGCATTCTGATCGTGTAGGATAGAGCCTAGTAGTGTCTGCCTTCCAGAATACGCTTCCGACTCTTCCAATTATCCAGCTCCCACAATTGGCCCCCAAACACCCCACTAGCATCAGTTAGTCGGCGTGTTTGGCTTCAAGTCTGGGCAGTCAAAAATTCGGCAGTTAACCCTCTTCCCGATGCGCGTCAGAACGTGTACATGCTTTTTGGTCACTGCAAGGCTTTCCCGCCTCATTCATGCTTCTCTCGCATTTATTACGATTTGAAACTTCAGTCCCTTCGAATGCATGCTTTTTTGAATATTTGGACCTCCTGGATTGCCAGTCGGTGTCTCTTCTCCAATGCGTTTTCTGCGACTCTTCTCTGTCTTCTCCTTTGCCTTTCATAAGTTTTCTTCTCTTCTCTTCTCTTTGCAACCCTACTTTTCGTATTTATCTTTGATTTTAGAATATCCTTGGGTCCTTACCAGGATGGCTAAGCATTTGAAAGACCTCATTTCTGAGGGTCGAATTTCTGGGTTCTGAAGACATTTCTCTATCCCCGATGATGTCCATCTATCTCTAGTAACGGACAATACCTTTGATATGGAGAGGCACGACCAAAATACAATCGTCTTTCCTCTCCTATCCATTGCGGAGGGCAGAGTTCGCTTTCCCCTACATCCATTTTTTAGGGCCGTCCTCCGCTATTGGGGTTTGATTCCTTCGCAACCCAATGTAAATTTTTTTTGAATTATAATGGGAATCGTAGAGTTGAACCGGCGTCTCGGGATCAATCTTGACATTCCGGCAATTCGACACTGCTACGCTTTAGTCAAATCCTCCGGTCGGCTCGGGCGCTATTTTCTAAGGGCTAAGGACACCGACCATCACTTGGTAACAATGCTTGCCAGCTCTGGCAAATGAGTTGATGATGTAATGGTCAATGTCCGAGACAGTTGGGAATTCGGTGAAGGCAAAGATTGTCTAGACCCTATTCCTAGACGGAGGGGTGAACCAGGTTACCGTATGACTCCCTGTTTGTTGATCTTTCTTTTATTCGGCTTTTTCTCGAAGTCTAACCCTTTGTTTTTACAGGCAATAAGTTGAAGAGGATTCTGACCTCGGCTGACGACGAAGTCCTTGCGGAAATTAAGACTGCACTAAAGTACTTTGGCTGTCCAAACATACATAAGGAAGGGAGAGCCGCCCATATTCTCCTGCGGTATGAGCTTACCTATACTACATTCGCGGCCGCGGACGACATTCCGATCCCAACCTGCAAACAACACCTTACGGCTCTTGTCTTTCCCAGCTTCAAGGCCCTCAGGCAAATTGGTCTCAAAACTTCTGATTCGGAGCAAGACTTAGAGCCGGTGGTCGAAGCAGTTGCCGAATCAACGAAGGTGTTCGCTGCGTAGGCCGAAGAGGTCGACGAAGCTTTGAAATCAACGTTAGCGGCAACCGGTCTTAACCAATCTAACTCTCCGTCTACTTCGGATCGGGTGGAGTTTTCCTTCGCAGATATTTTTACGAACTTGGGAGATCTACTCGGCGCTTTTTCTGAAGGCATGGCTGGGGAAAATCTCACGCAGATGGCGAGAAAGAGAAATGCCGAGCGAATGGCCGCCCGAAAGAAAGCCGAGGTCGCCCGTTCTGAGCCTGCCCCGGTTGAATCTTTATAACCGGTTACTGGAGAAGAAACAACTTAAGTTGTTGTGGCCGAGATGGAGGGGACAGAACAGTAGGTTATGGAAGAATGGCTGGCTTCAAAAGAACGGGGTGAAAAACGTTCCGCCGAGGGAGGGGCTGGCTCAGAGGATAGCCCTGCTGACAAACGACCTCGCTTAGAGGAGTCCGATGTGGTTGTCCCTTTCGTTGTTCAACCAAAGATCAAAGACACGCCAATCTCCTCTGACGCATCTTCCATGAAGGATCCAGCCGCGGCGTTGAGCTTAGCCACCTCAGTTTTGCTACCGGCTGACAAGGCTACCTTTCGAGAAGAGCCGAATTTGGTAGCTATAGCGTTCACTGCCCAGTCGGCCCTTATGGTATGTATACGATACTTTCTTTTTTGCTCGTTTGGTTTGGTTTGCATACGATATTGCTTGGTGTGGTGATCCAAACTTGTTTTGCAGACAGTTGGAAGGATAGCCGAACTAGGCCATCGGCAGCGTGATGCCATTGAAAGAATTGGCCGCTTAAAGTTTGAAGATGAAGGTGAAAGAAGCAAGGCCGAGTTCGAGGTGATGAGAGCCGCAATGGAAAGTGCTCGAGCTGAAGCTAAAAAGGAGAGGGCTCGGACTGCTGACCGGCTCAGATCTGAAGCCGAGGATAGGGCGAACACGAGCGAGGAGTCGCTCAAGTTAGCCCATGAGGCGCTTTCCAAGGCAGAGGCCAAGTTAGAAGAATTGAAGGCGGCCAAGGAAAAAAGCCAAATTTGAAGCTTCTACGGCGCTGGAGGCTGGGAAGAGTGCCGCCTTGAAGGAATACGTAGATGAGGTCTGGAAATTTGAGAATCGGGGATTCAAACATGGGTGGCTTAAAGTCCTTTCTGCCGCTGGAGTTACATTGGCCTTGCCAATTCCGTACGAGCAAATGGACGTTGAGCCACTTGAGTCTGATCCCGAGGATTGATCTGGGAGACATTCTAGTTTTATTAGGTATCTTCAATTTCAATGTACGTTTTTGTTTAGTGGATTCTTGTTAGTTCAAGGTAATTTTCATGTATAAATTAGTCACTATCTGCGCTCAATTTATTAATGAAAATTTCCTTCCCGTTTCACTATTACTTGTACGCAGTTTTTGATATTAATGAAGAGTTTTGCCTTCCACTACTTCGGATAAAATAATTATTGTCCATTGTGCCTTCTAACTATCGGATAGCAGTGTAATCTTGGCAATTATATTAGTTTAAACTTTAATTTATCCGAACAAGTAAATTGACTCTTGGTGCCGAATAGGACTAGTAAATCGATTCGTGAAGCGGCTGCGACACTCAAGCCGAATAGATTGATGAATCTACCCTTGCCCCAGCTGGTTCATGAACGTTAAACGCCGAATCAGACAATATTGAGGAGTCGATTTGTGAAGCGGCTGCGGCACTTAAGCCGAAAAGATTGATGAATCTGCCCCTGCCCCAGCTGGTTCATGAATGTTAACGCCGAATTAGACAATATTGTCGAGTCGATTCGTAAAGCGGCTAGAATATTTAAGCCGAATAGATTGATGAATCTGACCTTGCCCCAGCTGGTTCATGAACGTTAACGCCGAATCAGACAATATTGTCGTGTCGATTCGTGAAGCGGCTGCGGCACTGAAGCTGAATAGATTGATGAATCTGCTCCTGCCCCAACTGGTTCATGAACGTTAAATGCCGAATCAGACAATATTGACGAGTCGATTCGTGAAGCGGCTGCGGCACTTAAGCCAAATAGATTGATGAATCTGCCCTTGCCCTAGCTGGTTCATGAACTTTAACGCCGAATCAGACAATGTTTTCGAGTCGATTCGTGAAGCAGCTACGGCACTTAAGCTGAATAGATTGATGAATCTGCCCCTGCCCCAGCTGGTTCATGAACTTAAACGCTGAATCAGACAATATTGTCGAGTCGATTCGTGAAGCGGCTGCAGCACTTAAGCCGAATAGATTGATGAATCTGCCCTGGCAGAAGTTAAGACTGCCGAATAACAGTGTTTGATAGGGGCACGACTCGATCGGCCCCGGGCTGTTGAGGTTTCGATATTAGTGAGATTGCCTCGGTGGCGCTGCCCTTGTAGGGAATAAATAAATGAAGGTTCTACCTATGTACTCAGTGAGCAACTCAGTCCAGGTCTTTGATGAAGAATAAACAAGCGCGAATGTCGAATAGACTCTTCTTTAACAGTAAAGGGGAGGCGAGGACGCTAGCTGAGCTGCGAGAAGACGTGAATCGAAGTGGCGAACCTTAGCGTGCGGGAGGAAGTATTTCGAGTGATCGGGAGAGACGTGAATCTCCTCGTCGTCGAAGTAGATCGCCTAGGAGGGACAAGGAGCCACAGGGTAAATCCCTGCAACCTCGTTCTGGAAGGGAGCCCGGTGCGAACCCACGCCTACTGAATTTTGCAGTCTTCATGGGGAATAGACCCATGATAGATGTGGACTCGATCGTTCGAGATTCAAGTGTGGCAGTCGAATTTGCTCGACAGATTTTTCCTCTCGAGGTCCAGTAGTCGATGGTAGGTCGGTAGGACTTTGAAGTGTTTCGTGAAAGCATTCACGGTGCGGTGAAGGGGCTCTACACCGCCTACAAAATCGGCATGCATCTCCGTGTTGCCCACCGAGAAATAGAGAAGAGGGATGAACACATCCGAAGCTTGGAGGCTCGCGCGGAGGCGGCTAAGCATGAGCTAAGGAAGGTGAAGGTCGTTCAGGCACAACCCGCCGGACAGGGTAACCCAATCATGGAAGAAAGGGTCACCCAGCGGCTTATCAGTACCGCGCTCGCCGATCGTGATACGACGAGCATGTTCGCGATGGAATCCACGAAGGGGATGACCTATGAACAAGGCTTCCATGAAGGCCGAAAAATAGGGATACAGAAGACCAAGAAAAAGCTCGCTGAGGAAGTTTTCCGATGTGAAAATCATGGATTTAGGCATGGTTGGATCAAGGTGCTTCAGGCCGAAGAAGCTCTCTGAGCAGTAGGTGTCGACTCGGCATTGTCACTGTACCAGCGTAACCATTTTTCGTTTTCCGCCTTTGAAGTCGAGCAGAGTGAGGATGAGGGTGACGTCGTGTAAAAACACTCAATGTAACATTTGAACGCAGATCGCATTCATAACTATGTAATTTTTGTTTGATTGAATAAAATGTTTCATTGTAATTTGCATTCGGCACACACGTGTTTGCATGTGTCTCATTATATAAACATTGACTGGCCCGAGTCAACTAGGCATTTTAATTCCGAACGGTTACATGCCGACTTGTCATGAGCATTCTTCATTAAATATATATTTGGCATGTCACGCAGGGTCCATTGCACCGATGAGGCTCCGAATTCGGAGGCGTAACTGGCCCAAAGGTGTCATGCACTTGGGGCTCCAAATCCGGAGACAGTCAGCCCATCTATAATTGTCGTTTTTATAATTAGGCCATTTTAACTCCAAAAAAGCCAAAAATTAGTATGTGGAGTGGCTGTGGTCAATATCGCTCGGCGTCCGTCTTTTGGGGTTGCGTTAATGAAATCGCCTCGGCATCACTGCAAGGATTTAGAAATAAAGTGCCTCAGACTTTTCGCTCTAGTAACTTCGCTTACAGTGTTCAGACTCGATTTAAAACGATTTTGTTGCGTGGGGTTAGATAAGTGTGAATGTCAAATGGAGTTTTCTTTAGCAGCTGAGGAGAAACTTCGACTTTGGCTGAGCTTGACATTGCAATGAATCGCAGCAGAGAACCCACTCACGCGGGAGGCGTTCAAAAAATGGAAAAAATGTCAGCCTCTAAGTCGTCAAAGCAGATCAACCCAAAGGGAGAAACAACAATGCGGGAGTTCTCTGCAACCGCCACTGAGAAATGAGGCCGACGTAGCGCCGCGACTGTTGAGTATTACTATTTTCATGAGGAATTCCTTTCTTGTCCTGGATCTTGGCCTTGACGTTGTCTATGGTGTCGAAGCTCTCCACCTCAAGAGTGACTGTCTCGCTAGTGTGAACATCGCGGATTCAAGCATGGTCAGATCAAGGCATTTCAAGTTGCGGATGCTCTCCGATCAGCGGGCGTTGATTCGGTGCTGCTGTTGTACCAATGCGACGCCGTATGAGAACAGATATTGTAATACTTCGAACGCGGATTGCGTTTTTGTAATTACTGTTTAATCGAATAAAATGTTTCATTTTGAAAGTTTATCTCATTCTGAATTTTTATATGCTTAATTAAGCATCTTATTTTTAATGCTAGCACGTTTTGTCTTGTTAATGCGGTTGTACTGGCTCAACCTACATATCCCTGCATTGATGTGTAAATGTTTTCATTCTGGAGGGCGCTCCGAATTCGGAATACTACTTGGCCCTTGAGCTTGGAAGCTTTATCGGCCAAAGTCATCTTGTGCCGATGGGGCTCCGAATCTGGAGGTTTTTTCGGCACAAAGGCATCATGCGCTGATGGGGCTCCGAGTCCGGAGTCTTTGGGGGCTCCGAATTTGGAGACTTAGTTCGGCTAATCGTGATATCCACGAAGGGTGCTTCAAATATGGAAGCTTAATCAACCCAAAGATGTCATACGCCGATGGGGCTCCGAATCCAGAGACTTAATTTGGACAATCGTGATATCCACGAAGGGCGCTCCGAATACAGAGGCTTAATTGGCCCAAAGACATCATGCGCCGATGGGGCTACGAATCCGGAGACTTAGTCTGGCCAATCGTGATATCCACGAAGGGCGCTCTGAATCTGAAGGCTTAATCGGCCGAAAGACGTCATGCGCCGATGGGGCTCCGAATCCGAAGACTTAGTTTGGCCAATAGTGATATCCACAAAGGGCGCTCTGAATCCGGAGGCTTAATCGGCCGAAAGACGTCCTGCACCGATGGAGCTTCGAATCCAGAGACTTAGTTTGGCCAATTATGATATTCACGAAGGGCGCTCCGAATCTGGAGGCTTAATCGGCCCAAAGACGTCATACGCCGATAGGGCTCCGAATCTGGAGACTTAGTTTGGCCAATCGTGATATCCACGAAGGGCGCTCTGAATCCGGAGGCTTAATCGGCCCAAAGTCATCATACGCCGATGGGGCTCTGAATCCGGAGACTTAGTTTGGCCAATCATGATATCCACGAAGGGCGCTCCGAATTTGGAGGCTTAATTGGCCCAAAGACGTCATGCGCCGATGGGCTTCGAATCCGGAGACTTAGTTTGGCCAATCATGATATCCACGAAGGGCGCTCTGAATCCGGAGGCTTAATCGGCCCAAAGACGTCATGCGCCGATGGGGCTCCGAATCCGGAGACTTAGTTTGGGCAATCGTGATATCCACGAAGGGCGCTCCGAATCCATAGGCTTTTTCGTCCCAAAGACGTCATGCGCCGATGGGGCTCTGAATCCGGAGACTTAGTTTGGCCAATCGTGATATCCATAAAGGGCACTCCGAATCCGGAGGCTTAATTGGCCCAAAGACGTCATGCTCCGATGGGGCTCCGAATCCGGAGACTTAGTTTAGCCAATCGTAATATCCACAAAGGGCGCTCCGAATCCGGAGGCCTTTTCGTCCCAAAGATGTCATGCGCCGATGGGGGTCTGAATCCGGAGACTTTTTTAGCCAATCGTGATATCCACGAAGGGCGCTCCGAATCCGGAGGCTTAATCGGCCCAAAGACGTCATGCGCCGATGGGGCTCCGAATCGAGGGACTTAGTTTGGCCAATCGTGATATCCACGAAGGGCGCTCCGAATCCGGAGGCTTAATCGGCCCAAAGACGTCATACTCCGATGGGGCTCTGAATTCGGAGACTTAGTTTGGCCAATCGTGATATCCACGAAGGGTGCTCCGAATCCGGAGGCTTTTTCGTCCCAAAGATGTCATACGCCGACGGGGCTCCGAATCTAGAGACTTAATTTGGCCAATCGTGATATCTACAAAGGGCGCTCCGAATACAGAGGCTTAATCGGCCCAAAGACATCATGCGCCGATGGGGCTCCGAATCCGGAGACTTAGTTTGGCCAATCATGATATCCACGAAGGGCGCTCCGAATCCAGAGGCTTAATCGGCCCAAAGACGTCATACGCTGATGGAGCTCCGAATCCGGAGGCATTTTCGTCCCAAAGACGTCATGCGCCGATGGGGCTCTGAATCCGGAGACTTAGTTTGGCCAATTGTGATATCCATAAAGGGCGCTCCGAATCCGGAGGCTTAATCGGCCCAAAGACGTCATGCGCCGATGGGGCTCCGAATCCGGAGACTTAGTTTGGCCAATCGTGATATCCACGAAGGGTGCTCCGAATCCGAAGGCTTTTTCATCCCAAAGACGTCATGCGCCGATGGGCGTCTGAATCCGGAGACTTAATTAGGCCAATCGTGATATCCACGAAGGGCGCTCCGAATCCGGAGGCTTAATCGGCCCAAAGACGTCATACGCCGATGGGGCTCCGAATCGAGAGACTTAATTTGGCCAATCGTGATATCCACGAAGGGCGCTCCGAATCCGGAGGCTTAATCGGCCCAAAAACGTCGTACGCCGATGGGGCTCCGAATTCAGAGACATAGTTTCGCCAATCGTGATATCTACGAAGGGCGCTCCGAATCCAGAGGCTTTTTTGTCCCAAAGACGTCATGCGCCGATGGGGCTCCGAATCCGGAGACTTAGTTTGGCCAATCGTGATATCCACGAATGGTGCTCCTAATCCGGAGGCTTAATCGGCCCGAAGACATCATACGCCGATGGAGCTCCGAATTCGGAGACTTTGTTTGGCCAATCGTGATATGCACGAAGGGCGCTTCGAATCCGGAGACTTAATCGGCCCAAAGACGTCATACACTGATGAGGCTCTGAATCCGGAGACTTAGTTTGGCCAATCGTGATATCCACGATGGGCGCTCCGAATCTGGAGGCTTTTTCGTCCCAAATACGTCATGCACCGATGGGGCTTCGAATCTAGAGACTTATTTTGGCTAATCGTGATATCCACGAAGGGCCCTTCGAATCCGGAGCCTTTTTCGCCGGAGCGCTATTTTAAATAAGAATCCAACTTCTGAACAAGAATCCTTCCATTACAAAGGTGGAATATATACATGGCGAATCTTTTAGAACTAGGATCATTCCCCACAAGTCGGGTCTGATGACAGAATTTTCGTGAGTGCTTCAGGAGCAATGCCGCGTACCTAATTTTCCATCAATCGGTCTCCTATCATCCGGAAATACCTTCAGGAGCAACTTTCCCGGCATGTAGCGGCACAACTGAATGCGTTGATCATACGTCCTGGCAAGCTGCCGCTGGTATCGCCTAGAGCTTCTGTGGCTTTTCGCTAGGGAGCCGCCCGAAGTCATCGAGGCTGTTTTGATTCGACACTTCAGTGGAGTTGACCTGCAACTCCGTTGGTGTCTTTCCGGAAAGGAGATAACATGCTTTGTGTGGATTGCCGAGAACCGTGGATCTGCTCAATGTCGTGTTTGGTCGGGAAGCGTAGCAGCTGATGATAGATGCTTGGCACGGCTTGAATATGATGCAACCAAGTTCGCCCCATGATGAGATTATACGGCGAAGGGAGATTGACGACCAAGAATTCCACATCCACTGTTTGGGAGCTCGCTCGAACGGGAAGTGTGATTTTCCCCAGCGGGTACTCTAGATTTGCGTTGAAGCCGAATAATGGGTGAGGAGCTAGAGATAGGTTTGATTTGTTGAAGCCGAGTTTGATGAAGGTCTCGTAATACATAACCTCCAAAGTGCTCCCCTGGTCTATGAGGACGCGTTCAACGGTAATTCGGTTTACATGTAGTTCAATGACCAATGGATCAACATGGGGGAGTGTTATGCCGATAAGATCGGAATTGTCGAAGACAATACTCGGAGCTTCGTGGGGTTGTTTTGTTGGTGTGCGTTGCCTCTGGGGGCTGACTGAATTGCGTGTACGGTAAGAGGCGCTGGAAGGCTGTATATCATATGAATGACGCCGAACGAAGGCTGTATATCATATGAATGATGCCGGGCAGAGGTGAATCCTGCCGAAGGGTTGGAGGCGACCATCCTGGACCGTGATCTTTGTGATATTCACACCGCTTGTCCCGTCTTCTCGTGTCAGGAGGTCCAACCATTTTGGACGGCCATTTGAAGAACAGAAGATGTTGGATTTTGGACATAACCGAGTTGATTGGTTCTGACAGCTCTGTATATTTCTTGTCGGCGCGCTTTGTGCGCCTGCTATCGACCTGTAGTTGCTCATTTGCTCGGTGTGAGCATTGATTTCTTGATCGACGAGAATCTCGTTTCTTGTCTCGTGTAGCTCGTTGTCGTGGTTCAGGACTCTGAGGTGGTACGAAACTTATTGGCTGAGTAATTTCAGGAGGGGCCGTTTTGTTGGCCATTTGTCCAGCTTTAACCTGCAAGGCGTCATCTTCCACTTTGCAGTATTCCTCAACTTTCTTCATCAATGCCTAGACTTTTTTGGGGGGCCTTCTTGTCAGGGAGCTGTGGAAGGCACTGTCTTGGTGTAATCCCATTTTAAAGGTGATGATGGCCATTGTGTCATTGCAGGCGTCATCAACAAGATTAAAGCACTCCCAATATCGTGCCGAATACGCCCTTAGTGTTTCTCTTGGCTGGATCTGCATTGCCCAAAGAGAGTCGGCTTGTTTCGGCTGGACCTAGTTAGTGATGAATCTAGCCCTGAAGGATTTCTGTAATTGGTGGAAAGTTTTGATTGAAGCCGGCTCCAGTTTATAATACCACTTGACGGCCAATGGTCCCAAACTGCTGGGGAATATTCGGCACATGAGGGGCTCGTCATCTGCATGCAATGTCATGGCTTACTTGTAGTGGCAGATGTGGTCGGTGCGGTCTGATTTTCCGTCGTACAAGGTGAATGACGGTGCTTTGAATTTCTTGAGTAGCACCGCCTTTGCAATCCGTCATACGAAGGGATCGTGTGATCTTCGTCCGAAGTGTGCCTTCTTCGCTCGTGCCTTATATAGGGACTTTGTTCAGAAGAACTGGTAGTTTTAGGTTGCCCCTTCTTCCTGGGCTCCGGGGATAACGAGTCAGAGCCGCTATCAGTGTCGTCTTGTCAGGCTCAAGGTCGTCGACCACCTGCCTGCGGAGATCGATCCGGCTTTAGGCGTACAGCTTGTTTGGACTTCGCCACTTCCAAGGCCAAATCTTCACGAAGACGTTCGTTCTCCGTGATCATGTTCTCCAACCTTTGTTCGTTTTGCGTTGCTTGTTCCATGATCGCTTGCATTGCTTCATGCTCTGGAGTCAAGGGTAAGGCGAAGTTCAAAGCGCGTCTTACAGGGATGGTGTCCGGTCCAAGCATGTTTGATGGAGTGAGGTCGTCTCTTTGCGTTGGTTCATCAGTGGCTATCGGAGGGTCTTCCGTTGCGCCTGCCATGGATATGTTTGAGTATTCCCATAGACGGCGCCAATTGTGGAGATGTGGTTTGGAAATACTCTTCTGATCTTGGGGGGAGCTTGTGATCTGCTGATAGTCACCTGAAAAGGAATAAACACTCCGGTTGGGGGTGCCACAATTAGCACTCCGACGGACAAGTCAGTCTACACACTCAAGAATGTTTGTATTCTATGTTTAGTACAACAATTCTCACATCCCTTTCTTATTCTGTTGCTCCTTTATTTATACTTGTTCCCTGGGCCTCGGGGCCAGGCCCACTTTTCACTCATCATCCTCTTATTTACTCGGCTCCATAGTTCAACATTGATTCGGCCTATCTGTATTATTCGACATTCTGATCGTGTAGGATAGAGCCGAGTAGTGTCTGTCTTCCAGAGTACGCTTCCGATTCTTCCAATTATCCGACTCCCACATATACTGAATATGGAAAGCAAATAAAAAAATGGGATATGAAGAAGCGGAGCGGGAAATTATTACAATGCTTTGAATATTACAAATTCGAATAAAGAGGGGAATAGGAATAAAAATATTACAATAAAATATAAAACCACACAACTCTCTCAAAATACAACAAAAACAGTAAATATGTATGCCTTGGGGATCGCCGAGAACCATTATACTCGACACTGGAAGACATGCTCTGTTCTGTCCCAGAAGAAGTTGACTGGCCGTCCAATTAATTGGCTGGCCAGACAAAAAAGTAGCTGGCCAACCAAAAAAAAAAAAAAAAAAGTAGCTGGCTAGCCAACTAATTTTGGAAAAAACTCTATTTCCCCCCCTTTTTAACACTAAAGAAAGAACAAACAAGGGATATATAGGTGGCTTAACTAACCACTTTCAGTTAGATTATAATAGGTTTATAACATGAAATCAAAGCAACAAAAGCAAGAAAAGAAATAAAACGCAAGAAAATGAAAAGTGTGTAAAATTTACCTTCCATGGAAAGGATTTGATTTTCAAACTTTCTTTTGATTACCTTTAAGCTTATTGGAGTGTGTTCTCAATTCTCAAGTTGAAAGCTCGAAATTCTAGTTAGAATGGTGTTTTTGAGTGGTGTGACAACGTTTGTGGGAGAAGAGTTATACAACTTTGTTTTTCTCTCAATTTGAAGACACCCACTCTCTTTTGATCAAAGCTATAATAGAATATGGCTATAATAGAAATTATGGAATGGTTTTTAGTGTATGGAAAGATGAAAATTAGTGTGTTCTGGAAGTTTTGCTCAAAACTTAAGCGTTTCTCTTTTTCTCTCTAACTCTCTCTTTTTCTCTCTCAATTCAATTCTCCTCTTTACATTCTGATTCTCTCTATCTCTATAAGCAATCAGAGAGAATTGCCAAGTCAAGGCGGAGGGAGACAAGGTTGATGGGTAGATATGGATGGATTGAAAATGGTGCCACCTTTAAAGAAGATGACAACCTCTCTTTTGATAAAGGGACTAATTGATGATAATGGAGGGGGCCTAGATACTCCTCGTGCATGAATCTAACATAAAATATTAGAAATGGGCATGACCCATGTGCTATCATTAAAAATTTTGTTGAAACTGCCCTGCTTTTGGGAAAACTAGCTAGTCAGCCACTTTCTTGGCTAGCCGGCCAAAAGATGATCCACCTGGACAAAACACTGGCTAGCTGGCTGACACTATTTATGGCTGGCCAACATTATTCATGGCCGGCCAGCACTATTCACTGAAATTTTTTTCTTCTTCTCTTTAGGAAAAATAGGATTTTCAGCAGAATTCTCGTTTGTTCCTCCTATTTCCACACTATTCTTTGCTTAATTTCCTTAGAAAGAGTTCCATTTTGACTTTTAAAAACGAGCCTCAATGGATTATGGAAATATTTTGAACAAAGCGTGAAAAGAAGGTTTCGAAAGAGAGCTTTGAACGGGTCTTGAACACTTGGCTAAAACAGGCTTAGGTTTGGAAATAACGCACAAATTCCATCTATCTTACTGAGAATTATGTGAGAAAAACATTATGATTTTCATCATCGGGCAATCAAAAGAAAGCACCCAAGTCTTAGAGCTGGTCAAAATGGGGTGTCTACAAGGGGTGCCCAGATTTGCCATTACCGGGACCGAGGGCAAGTCATCTCGCCTCCTAACATATTTTGGTGTCAAACTGTCAACGACCGACATTGGAAGGTCATCGTTGTTTGCCATTCTAGTTGATCAGAGAATCATGGAGAGTAAGGTTTTGCTTGTCAAGACTTCCCATAGATGGCGCCAATTATGCGGGGAGTAAATAATCTTCACTTGCGTATTTCATGCCTTCGTGTTATGTTCACTTTAACGACGTAATTTCTCCTGCAAACACAACAGATGTGAGCTAACCGGGGGGTGGCTCACTGGAAAACCCTCTGACGGTTTGGTTAGCACCCTTAGAGAATATGTGAGAATGAGAGAGTAGTTTTTTGGTATTCCCGATTGCATACCTCCCACCCTCAAGTCCAGGGCTTTTATACAGACAACTTGTCTCATTCCTCTATGTAGTGCACATTATCCCTATTGTCTTCGGACAAGAACATTCTGTTCCATTATTTTCTTATACGTATGTGTGTGTTAGGGACATCACTAACTTGGACAAGTCACTGTTTGTCCCTCATAAACTGTTGGGGCATGAGAAAAACTCAACCAAGACATTCTTGGCCGAGCTAACAATAGCTTGGTTAGGACCATGATCATTACCCATGAGACCTGAGTCGTGCTTCCATACAGAGCTCAACCAAGCTATCAGTTTGGTTGGAAATATACAAGCGCTGTCCTTTCCTTCTACTACGGCCTAACTTTGCTTAGCCCACCATAGCTAGGTGAGCTTAGCCCGATCAACCAGAAGACAACCTCGATCGAGATGGAGGAGCTCGGTCAGGTCTTGTCGGCGGATTCAGCCCTTTAGTTTGGCCCAGCTAACTGCAAAGCGGTGGCCCGAGCTTGGCCCATCATATCGATAGCTCGGCCCATTTTGCACGGTCAAAACTCCTCTCTCAATTGCCTCTTAATCCGATCTGCTCCAACATGATCTGGATTACTACAACTAGCCAAACTAGATATCCTACCTAGCAAGAAGAACTGCACGGTGCGAATATCACTCTTTAAGGAGCACGGTCCCTACTACTATACTGACGAAACATTTTCTTAGGGACATGCGTTATCTTGTCATTATGAGGGGCGTGATTTCCTAAAAAAATTTCAATTCTTGGTGCCCTTTCGAGTGTTGTATATATACATAACGCCAAATCCCTCACTTTCCACTGTTCATTTTTACCGACAGCATACCCAGTGAGCTAGAACTCCCAACCTCGATTTTTTGTATCTTGTGTCCTAACAGAGCATTTTTTTGGGAGATTCTATTTCATCTCCATTGTCGGAGCATTTTCCACCGATTGGAGTGCCAATTGGAGTTTCAACCCCATAAGCTCTTCATTCCCACAAGTGTTCTTCATTGCCCTCCATGAAGTTCTTTTTGTTATTGAGCTTTTACTGTATTATTTGCATGTAAAAGATAATAATAGAACCCAAAACCACCAAAAACTAGAAGAAACAAGAGTTTTGGGTCATCCCTAGCGTTGAATTTCCCCGGCCACAGTTTTCCATCGCACAGTTCATCCTCCGGGACGAACACAGAAAGAACTAGGCCAAACCGAGCAAAAAAACCATCTTTTGATCCAAAATCATAACCCAACTGGGCAAAATTCATGTTTGCAAAGTTTGAAGAAACTGAGCTATGATGTCAAATATTGCCAAATTGATCAACATTTGGATGGGAGTACTTATTTGTAGAGACAAGAAGTATAGGTGTTGAACAAGCAGAAAAGAATGAAACATAAAAACAAAACAAATTTGGTATATATGAGAAGTAAAACAATTGTTTTAAAAAAGAACAATTTCTACAATCAATGTTTCAAAAAAATAACTGAAATTTAGAGCAAGTGAAATCAAATTGAAGAAAAATTGGCTTTCTTGCAACGTAAAGTTGAAATTTGTCTCACTCACAACAATTCCTTTCAAGTTGAACAACTTGTCCTTCTTGTTGAATTACAACATAAGCTCTGCTAGTTGAGGAACATAGTGGCCTGTTTGGAAGCAAAAAAAAGAAGTAAGTATCAGTCCTCAACTCTTAATCTTAATTGTTTTCCACTTGTTACAGAGTGGAATGCTTCTTGGACATTTGTTCTGGAATATATAGCTTTGGCGGCACTTAACATTTTCATTTTATTTATAACTTTCATGTGACATTATGTAATTGTATCTCTATAGTCCTCTGTAGATAGATGTGCAATTAAGTAAATATTCATTGATTGCATACTAGTGACAGAAATACATAAGATACATAGTGATAACCACCAAATGTTACATATTGCAAAAAAAAGGTTGAAGAGCATCACAAGCCTTCTACAGAAGAAGGCCCAATGTCTATCAAAGATGATGCAATTGTTCATGTTTTCAATTAAAATATGTAGGAACCAAGCAAAGATGCAACAGGTAGGAAACATTCTCGTGGAGAAACCTAGGTAAACTTGCCTTAAAAATAAGAAAATTGTGTTGATATGTGTTGAGTGCATAGAAATTTAACAAGATTTCAAGAAATCAATCTCCTTCACAATGAATCCAAATAAAATTTGTTACAAATATTTATATCCTCTAATGTAAATGATTAGTCACTAATTCTAACTAACTAAAATAGAATAGGTTATATCTCATTAGACACTAATTCTTAGTAAATAAAATAAATCATATACATATATTATAATATGGAATAGTATCTTAAGGTTTTGTACTATGTTGCTTTGTCTTCATAAATAGCTAGTTTTTAGATAGAAGGATATTTCACATAATTTTTAAATCAAATTAATTAAAACTTGTAGGAGCTAAGAAAAGGAACAAATGGAAAGAAACATTCTCATAGAAAAACGTAGGTAAACTTGCACATTTCGCATGCTTGTGCTCGTGCTTGTGCTTGTGCTTGCTTGCGTTTCTACTCAAGCTTTTGTCATTTTTACATATGGATCCTATCATATACTAAATTTGAGTAAACAAATACTTCTTGCCATTGTATTACAATTTTTTTAGGGTGAGGAAAATAGTGGAGGTGGTGAACATAGGGTGCACAGAGGTGGTGAACAGAGGATGCATTCACAAGAAAATATTTGGGTAAATTTTGTATGGCATTATTACTTACCTCAATTTTTATTGTGTTTGTGCTTTTGTTTGATTGCTTCTACTCAAGAGCTTTTGTGAATTTTGCATATGGATGCCACCTTATCTACTAAATTTTTGAGTAAACAAATATAACTTGATATTGTATTACAATTTTTCTAGGGTAACGAAAACAGTGAAGACGGTGAAGATGAAAACATTTGGGTAAATTTTCTATGGCATTATTAATTACGTTAATTTTGTCCTCAATTCATTAGCTTATTTTATGTATTGTTTTCATGATAGTTGAATGATGAGAATGAAATTGGGAGTGGTGGATCTAACTTGGACAATGTCAAATGCAAATTGTTGAATTGGGATGGGACAAAGGTGGTCGTTGCGGAAGGCACAATTGCATCAACTGATTCTAAACAATTGGTACATCACATGCCTCTCGGCCCTGGGTGTTGGAAAGTATGGGTTAACCATGTGTAGACACCCCATTTTTTACGGCCCTTCAAGACTTGGATGTTCTTGCAAGTACATCTGATGATGAGTTTGTTTGCTTGCCAAGCGCTCGAAGTCCTCAGCGGAATGCTTGAGCTTTTCAAACCTCGCCTCCTTTTTGTCTCATTTTTGGACCATGGTGTGGTCTTTCCATCCTGCAATCTCTGGTGGCCTGCCGGCCATCTATGGAGGTTGCCAGCCATCACTTCTTGTATGTCGGCCATCAGTGATGGCCAGCCGGCCACCACTGTTTTCTGTAGATATTTTGTGCCAGCTGGTTGCACAGAGGCTTATATCTGCCCACACGTGGAGGGCTGGATCTCTTTGTATGTAATTTATATTTTCTATATATAGGGGGGTTCCTCCCCCATTTTGAAAGGTTAGCAATTTTGGAACAAAATTCTCTCTCTCTCTCTCTCTCTCTCTCTCTCTCTAGCAATTTTGTGCATAGTTGCTTGGTTACACTCCACTTTGGTGCATCAATCCTTAACAAGAGTCGCTAGTCTTTGGGCTGTGATAACTTGAGACTTGTTTTGAGCTCTAGAAGGTGGTTTTTGGCTTGAATTGTTTGCCAAATTGTGTCTTCCGTTTAAGATGTATAACTCTCTCTGTTTATACTTGTTTTGTACACTTGCTTTGCCATCTTTTTCAATTGTTTTAAGGCTGATTTTGATCTGAGAAAAGCTCTATTTCTTAAAAGTGTTGGTTGTTCACCCTTCTTGCTTCTTAGTTTGTAAAGTTTTTGTGCCTTTGTCCATCATTTTCAAACCATCTTTTTTGGGCTTTTTAACTACTGAATTTCAGAGCTTTTTTAGTGGCAAAAAAATTATTTTGAAGTCCAAAATTTGAGGGGTTAGCCTCCCCTCCTTGTGTTATGTTTTCATGCTTAGTTAGCTTTACATGCTAGTATGTTTTTCTAGCTTAACTTAGCTCAGGTCCAGCATATTTTAATCTCTAAAATAACCTGTTTTAGCTCTATTTTGGGCTGGTTAGTTCATTTGAGTCTTGTTTTGCATAGTTGTAGTGTAAATCCTTTCACTAGCTTGGTGTTTTAGGGCTTTAACCATCATTGGTTTGTGTTGATTGCTTGTTTTAGTGCTTTTTCTCACCTAATTCCATCACTACAATTTCTGCAATCTCCCTCAATTCTTCACTCTTTTGTTTTTCTTTGAAAGTGGTTTCAAACCACTTGTTTGCCTAAGTGTGAAATGGAGGTGCTGCACCCAATGGTTTAATCCTTTAGGGGGTTCATTACCAACAGTGTAATGTCTATTTCATGCCCAAGGCAACTTGTGGTTTGAGCCCTCTTTTCATTAGAGGACACTCACCGTTGGACTTAATGGATTAAGGAATGATTTGGTAATTAAACTGAGTAAACAAAATTGATAAGTAAAAGAGGCAAGATAAGCTTCCCTTTGTGTTGCATTGCATATGTTCAAATCGAACGTTAGTTTGAACACAAGGAAAATGGAGCATTTCATACTCAAAAGTGATGAAATGTGCCATTTTCCTAGGTCTCCATTGCGCTTGATCATGCATGATAGGGTGATGGTTCTTGAGTGTTTAGCTTTGCATTTATTAAGCTTGCACACCTTGAAGCACAAGTCATCATGCAATGAAATTGCTTTGATTGGTGGTTTGTGATTTAAGTCCACAATTCCTTGGATTTGTCCACAAAGAGGAGGGGTGAAATCTGCATAAAATCCTTAGAAAAACCCTATTTTTGCTCTGTTTGTACTCTGTTACAACATGGTGATCCAATGCATCAGTGGCCGACAGGCATTTATCCATGGTCGGTAGACCAAATTCTTGGCCAATAGATGGCCGGCAGCATTCATCCATGGCCGACAGGCCACTGATGTAAACCTCAGCATATTTTGGTAAGATGGAGCAGAAAGGTTCTGGAAATTCTCAACCCTGCAAACAGAGGCTTTCGAGAGCAAAACAGAGGTCTTTTCGAGCCAAAATCGAGCATGTGCATTTCCCACTTCCCGAGGTGGAGCAGCATAGTTCAATGTCTTAAATGCTTAGTTGGTGTGCATTTGTATTTTAAATTAATTAGTTAGTTTACGAGTTAGTTAAAGTGTTGTAATAATTAGTAATTAGCTTAGCTAGTTGTTCATTTTTAGTTTAATTAGATTAGTTTAATCAGCTAACTAGTTAGCTCTTATTCATGTGGACCCTCCTTTGCGACGATGTAATGTTGTAATAAGCGTGCATGTGTGTGTGTGTATGTCTTCCAACCCCACGTTTTTCTCCCTTTTATTTAATCGCTTTTGATGGTTAGATTAGAGACATGTTTCAATTAGCATACCATATGCTTACATACATTTATTCGTATTGCATGCACCGAGGCTCGGCGCATCATTCAAACTAAATTGTCATTTCAATACTTTATTTAAATATGTGGTTAATCGCATGTTATCAAATCAAATCATATGAAATATTAGTAGCCGAGCCTATTAATTGCATATTGCATGTGTTGCATCAGACATCTTAACATAGTTAGGAACCATGCATCTTTCTAACTCATGTTTTCTTAGCTTAGAGTACTAGGTGGGTTTTTATGCTTTAGCATACTCGCATGAATGTGAATGTTGCCATGATTAGCGTGCTTGCCATGAGGCTATGTGCTTAAATGCTAAACTGCTCGAATGCCTGTGGATGGAGGCTTGTTGTTTGAATTGGAACGATTCAACAAATGTGCGTTTTAAGCCCACTTTGTTGAGTGACAAATCATGTTTTAAGCCCGCTATGTTTGGTGGAAAATCCGCAACTTTAAGCCCACTTGAGGGTAGCAAATTCAAACCATTTTGCAAATAACACGAGTTGAATTGTTCTAAATTGAGCAAACTAGTCTATACTTGCTTGGGCACATCACATAGTACTGCTAGTTTAATAACCGGAACAAGAACACATAATGTTTATAAAAAATCATATCATGATTAGTAGAGGCCGATCTTTGATCGGGCGAGCAGGGGTGCTCAATTCATTACCTTCTCCTCTCGTACTTAAGTTCCCGAGCTAAGGTAACTTTGGTGATGATGGACACGTGGCCTTTGGAACGAGTCATGGGTTTTCTAAATTTCCCCAAAATAAAATATTTAGGTGGCAACTCTGTATCTGGCAAAGCAGTCCAAATTTGGCATTTTTTATTCAAAATCGATTTTCCAAAACGACTTGTCGGATTTGGACTCTTTGGTGTTTATTAGTTTCACATTGCACTTGTGAGATTAGATTCAAAACCACAGGTGTCTAAACTATGAGGCCTTTCTTTTCAAGCCTTCCGAAAAGGGGCGCGAAAAAGGTGAGCCACACCATGTCAAAGCGAATGCACCATTGTTTCGCCCTAATCGTAAGATGTTTGTACTTGAGGATGCTGTTGGAAGCACTATTGCTTGGCCAAGCCATTTCATCAGTTTTGATTTTAAGTAAAAATTCTAACATCTTTGGATAGTTTTTTTATATGACTTGATGAATGGATTTTTATAATATCTGGATAGTTTTTGATTTTGTTTAGAAACTTATATATGGTATAGCTTTTGGATGGTTTAAAAATTTTTGGACAATTAGAACTTAATGATAGTTCTTTTTGGATGGTTATGAATTAAGATTAGTTTTTGGATGTTTGGAATGTATAGACAATTGTTGAATGTTCATAACTTATGGATATAGTTTTTTATTTTTTTTATTTTTATGTTTGAAACAATATTTTGGTGGTTGATTGATATTTTGTGAAGTTTGTTTGTAATGTTTGTTGGATTGTATAGAACATGTCAAATAGAACCTGCTGAATTAAAAAAAAAAAAAATACTACATATTCTATGGTAGGCATAATAGGTCACTGTATTACATATTTGGCGACAAGCAGTAAAAGTTCTAATTTGTCCTAGGAATTAACGGCGTGCAAAAGTAGTTGTAGAAAAATCAAATACGATGCACAAGATCCGATGTTAAAAGGTTTTTAACGGCATGCAAAAGTAGTTGTAGAAAAATCAAACACGACTCACAAGATCCGTTAATAAAGGATTTTTAACGGTATACTATAACATGCCGTTGAAGTGAATGACTTTTCATGACTGGTCATAACATGGCTTTACATTGCGCGTCAGAATCGTATTCGCAGCGTGTATTTGGGGCCATAAAAACCTAGATTTGTTGTAGTGTGTTGGGCAAAACAATTCAACAACGAAGTACAAAAGTCCTAATTCCATTTACACATCCAGTATATAACAAAGGCCTTTCATCATGGTAGCAAAACATTAGGACAAAATCCATTTGATCACTAATAAAGCTGGATGAAGTAGTAATATCTGATGTTGTAACTCCACCAACATCAAGCCCAAGATTTTCATTTGAATTGCCCATTTCAAGAACAGTCTTGAAACAAAGATGTCACAAATAGTAAAATGTTATTGTTAAAAAAAGTAAAATATTACTTACTACCAGGGTAACACTTTTATTGTTTTCTTGAACAGGCCATCAAAAAAAAAAAAAAAAAAAAAAAAAAAAAGCAGAGTACATGCAATCAACATAGAACGAAAACAAACCAAAAAACAAAAAACAATTATTAATTTTTAGGAAGCTCTACAAGCAACAATCAACAAATTCTAAAACATACAAATTAATCTAACACAATCAACAAACTGTGAGAAACATAATTAACAATCAACATATTAATTGAAAAATTACTCGCTACAAATTCAACATACTTGAAACTCGAATAGTGATGGAATGAATCTCGGAAACTCAATCAATACTATCAAACTTGATCAACACTCGCAAAAATGAAACCTATGGATGACCCCTTTGTGTGAAGAAATATGAATCGTGAATCGCACTCCTTCATGTCAATTGTGATCTTTGTTTGGAAAGCAATAATGGATTGCGTGAAGGACACTAAAAAAGGAAAAATATTAGTATGCCGTTCATAATGGCCATGCTTGTTGCTTAGGGTGTTTAGGATGTAAAATATTTTGGAATCTCCTTTATACAAAAAAAAAAAAAAGGGGGGGGGGGCAATGTAAGGGTGTTTTCACCAAAAATCCTGAAAAAAAATGCAATGTGTACACATTTTTTCAATTTTTTTTTTTAAATATAGGGAATTTTATATGTACACATGAAATTTATTGTATAGATATACGTAAAATAAAAAAGAAATCCATCCAATAACATAGGGTGAGCATGGTCCGGATTTGTTTAGTTTGGGATAAAATAAGGACCAATCCGTTGTTTACGGTTCCATAAAAAAATGGAAACAAACCAATCTATTTAAATCTTGGAACCAATCTGAATCAAAGCATTTAAAACATGGTTTGGTTTGGTTTGGAATCGTAGTTTCACATAATATGTTGACAAGAAAAATCATATAACATTCACCAAACAAATTAGTATTAAGCAAACATTGTTCAATATTATTCTACCCATGATTTTTCGAAACATAAATATATTGTTCTACAATTAACTTAAACAAACATAATATTTAGCAAATAAATATATTGTTCGACATGTAATAAGCATAAAATTCTCATCAATTAAATATTGTCGTGGCAACATAATTACAAAACTAAAATTATGCTAAATAATTAAAAAAACTAGTTCTAGCGGCATAGAAAAGAGAAGAGAAAACTAAAATGATATGAATTTCGGTTTGGTTTTATATATAAGAGGGTACGATTGTATGCATCAAGGTGTATGGTAGATATATATGGTCAGGTTCGGTTTCAATTCGAAACCGTAGAATTAAATCCACAACCAATCCACAGGGACCTGTTTCCTAATTTTTCATACCAGAACTGAACCACGGATTAGAAAAACTAAACAAAATCTATTGAACTGGAATGGATTGATTCGGTTTGTGAATTTTTTGGATTTCTTGCTCAGTCCTATAGCAACATATAGGAATGGCAACGAGGCGGGGCGGGGCCGGGGACTACACTCCCCATCCCCGATCCCTGAAAGTGATATATGCCCCGTCCTCACCCCCGATCCCCGACATGGACCCATAGCCCGCCCCCGATCGAGGATCGGGGATCCCCGACGCTGAAAAATCCCCAGTGGTTTTTTTTTTATTTTTTATTTTTTGATCTGTAAATTTGTAAACATCCTAATCCTATTGAAATATATTTGTCAACATATTTGCCAATTAAAAAAATTCTATAAACATCCAATTCAAACATATTTGTCCAGCAACATCAATAAATCAATAAATATCTCCTAAACATCAACATATAAATTCAGTATAAATCTGTCTAGCATATTTTCCAATATATATATTTGCCAATATCAATATATACATATTTGTCCAACATCAATATGTACAAATTCTATAAACATCAACATATTTGCCAATATATACAAATCAATAAATCTGTCCAGCAGCATCCTATTCAAATCAATATCTCCTAAACAAAATAGCATCTGTCAAATATTCAATAAATCTGTCTAGCAGAGAGAATAGCATCTTGTTCAACAAAATAGCACAAACAACAAAACATCTGTCCAGCAGCCCACACACACAAGAAAATTCAACAAGTAGCAAAGAGAATAATTAATCCCAAGCACAATCCGCAAGGGATAGGTTACCCAAAAATTGAAATTAAATATATATATATATATATATCCATTACAACATAAAAAATCAAATCCATTGTTTCTCCAATACTCATACAAACCACACAACAACTTCCATCACCTCCTTCAACTTGAATTCCTGTTAAATAACAAAAGGAAAAAAACAAATAATTAATACCAATAATAAAATGTTAAAAACGTTAAGAATTAAAACAAAAAAGATGACAACTAACACAAAAATGACACATGACTCATCCAAGTTGATCTCATCATCATCATATATAGTTGCATAGCCCACCGATTCCAATGTTGAATTTCCTAAAAAGTAAAGAATATAAATTCAGTATTGAAATTATTCCATGGTAATATAAATAATAAAAGTGAAATAATAATATGTAGATTGGATGAAATAATACCTTTCATCTCTGCATCCCACAACCAACTTTGTGCACACATTAATGTTTCTAATGTGTTTGGATGAAGTCTACTACGATGTGGACTCACCAACCTTCCACTAGTACCAAATGCTGACTCAGAAGCAACAGTGGATACAGGAATAGCTAAAATGTCCCTAACTATTGCCTGTAAGGTCGGATACTTTGGTCCATTAGCTTTCCACCAATTCAAAACATCAAAACCTAAAGTTCTTGGCAAAACATCATCTTCTAGATAATGGTCCAACTTTGATCTTGCATTCTTCATTTTTTTACTTCTCTTTCTACTAATAAACAAATCAAATTCTGAAAGGGTCTTTGTAATAATTTCTAGATGAGTAGAAGAGTCACCAACAACATCGGTCTCCATAAAGTTTTTCAAAATAAAACTCCAATACACTCATCTTATACCAAGGATCAAGTACAACTACAACTCCAATAACACCATGTATCACTAACCAATATTTATTAAATTTTTCCACCATTTTTGATGCCATTGTTCTAATCACTTCAATTTCACAAGAGAGCCATTGAGACAGTGTCATCCTAATCTCACATAAAGCTGGGAAACAAACATTGACTGTAGGATACTTTGTACTAGAAAATAACTCTGTGATAGAAAAAAAAATCTTAAACCTCCCACTAATCTCTCTAGCAAACTCCCATTCTTGCTCACTTGGCACAATCTTATATTGGGGCTCTCTAATTTTCAACCTAGAAAAGACATCGTTATACAATAAGGCTGTCTGAAGCATCAAGTAGGTTGAATTTCACCTAGTTGCACAATCAAGTCCTAATTTCTTAGTATGTGGAATACGCAATTGGTTGATTGTTTCTTCAAATTTTTCTTGTCTTTTTGGTGTTGCTGTCCAATAAGCTACACACTCTCGAATTTTCTCCACACCCACTCGTATGACATCCAATCCATCTTTCACTATCAAATTCAAAATATGCGCACAACAATGCATATGAAACAAAGTACCACCCAACAAAAGTGATGTATTACTTAACTTATCCATCAACAGGGTAATCATGGCATCATTTGTGGAGCAATTATCAACAGTAACAGTAGAGATTTTTTTATCAGTATTCCAGTCCATCATACACTCAAGCAAAGTATCACAAAGAACTTTTGTGTGTGGACATGGAACATAAATAAACCTAAAATATGATATTCATAAACAAGTATTAATAACATGCAAATTGAACTGAATAAGGTAGAACTTTTAAATGATTTGCAAATTTACAAAAAATATACCTCAAAATGCGACTTTGCAATGTCCATAAATCATCAATAAAGTGTGCGGTGACAGCCATGAATCCTTTCCTTTGATTGATAGCAGTCTACATATCAGTTGTGATTGCCACCCTACTTTTATTATGCTCCACCAAACTCATTGTCTTCACCCTCTCATAATCATAAATCTTTAAAATATCACTTTTTGTCGTATTTCGAGAAGGCACTTTAAACAATGGTTGAAATGCTGCTGAATATCGTTTAAAGCCAACATGGTCTACAATAGAGAGGGGATATTCATGCAAGATTATGGCATGTGACAACTCTTTCCTAGCAAAATATTGATAAAAAATATAAGAATTCATTTTTGGAATCTCTCTACTAAAGTTGTTAGTTAAAACTTTTTGCCTCATGTCCATCACTTTTTTCCTAGTACAACTCTTATGGTGATCATGCAAATGCCTAGTTCCATTTTTTGAATCACCTCCAAGATGCTTATTACAATAATTACATATTGCCTTCCACGCCCCATTGACTTGTTGTTTCTTAAAATGTTCCCACACAACACTAGGTTTTCTTTTAGTTCCTCCACAAGTATTAAACTCTTCTTCTAAATCAATAACATTTTGATTAGAGAGGGGAGACGGTGAGTTCGTAGGTGAATGTTGTGACGCGTCACTCTCAAATGGTACTTGAGAGTTAACGGGTACTTCAGAGTTAACTGGTGCTTGAGAGTTAACATCTGACATTTTTAACCTTTATCAAAATAATATGGATTGAATTAATATTAACAGAGGCAACATAAAAGTAGGTTACTAGAACTGAGAAACAAATTAATAATAACTAAGCTAATGGATTGAATTAATGGAACTGAGAAACAAATTAACTAAACATCAATTTCTTTTTTCTTTCTCTTAGATGAATGGAATTGAATTGGGACATGTACCAATAAGCTCACAGCGTAGAAGACTGCTGTTATTAGTGGTTTTTCCACTTCTTAGTGCATGAGACTCCTATTTTTTTAGTGTACAAAACTCATGTTATTATGAAAGAAAAGTTAGTTGTATGCTATGTTACTCCACATGTGAAGAGTTTAATACATACCTTTTGAAGGGTATATACCAATATGAATGGAATTGAAGTAGGACATAATATTTCTGGAATATTTAATAAATTTTCATGGAGAAGAAAGCCCATTTTATTACGAATTGGGTATGGTCCAAGAATTAGTTCAATTGGGTATGGAACTAAACAAAATATCCAATCCAAAAATATCTGTGATTTCAATAATCATCAATAAGTATTTCTTTCTCTGTTGGAGCATAACAAATTCCCACACAACATCAATAAATGGAACTGAGAAACAAATTAACTAAACATCTAATGGAATCATCAATTTTCTTTTTATGTTTCTTTTTTAAACTGTGTTAAGAACAACTATTATATTTAGCCTCAGGTCACAATTAAAAAAAAACAAACAGATATGTGCAAGATTCAACTACAAACAGATATCTTCACATAATTTCGACTTCAGAACACACCAGAAGTAGTAAAATACACTCAGAAGCCACAATCAATAAAGAGAAAAATACCTGGATGAGCAGATTGTGTAGCCAATCCTAGTTGTGTTTCTTTCTGCACACAGAATAGCAAACCAAATGTCAGTAATGAGCAAACCAACTGCTAGCTAATTTCTACACACAGAATAACATCATCAACATCATCATCTTCA
Source organism: Camellia sinensis (assembly GCF_004153795.1). NCBI lineage: Eukaryota > Viridiplantae > Streptophyta > Magnoliopsida > Ericales > Theaceae > Camellia > Camellia sinensis. The sequence goes on along the minus strand of NW_021025910.1, from coordinate 1,287,683 downwards.
ATAATATATAAAATAAACAGATCTATAATAGATCAATTATTTATCAATAGATCAACAGATATATTAATGATTTGTTTCAATAATATATAAAATAAACCGATTTATAAAATGAACAGATCTATAAAAATAATCATTCAGATTCATAATAAATAAATTTAGAGGACAAAAAAAACAGAGGTTGAAGAAAATATATATATATATATATAATATACAAACCCTAGATCGAAATCCCTAGAGAGAGAGAGAGAGAGATATACCTAAATAGACAGAGCAGCGACGGAGGAGCAGCGGTGAGAGAGGATCGGCGGTGAGGGAGAAAAAGAAGCAGCCCCGTCGTGTGTGTGTGTGTGTGTGTGTGTGTGACGGGGAGGCGAAACGCTAAACGGCAGAGGTGAGGCGGTAAGGGAGGATCAGTGGTGACGGAGGATCGTCGGTGAGAAGGGAGGCACGACAGTGAGAGAAAGAGAGGGAAAGGGGAGACCAAACCAGTGGCGAGCAAGAGAGAGAGAAGAGCGGAGCAGAGTGCCGTATGTGAATGAGAGGCTGAGTGTGTGTGTGTGCCAAACCCTAAACAAACACAAGTATATATATACCCACGGTCAAAACGGTAAATTTACCTCGGGGACTAAGCGGGGCGGGGCGGGGCCGGGTCCGGGTCCGAGTCTTAAACATCTATCCCTGTCCCGGCCCGGATATCATCGAGGGTGAACTTTTGAATACTATCCCCAGTCCGTAGGGGATATTTTTCGATGAATAACCATTGAATTCGAGGTCGAGGCGGTCACCATCGGGTCAGTTTCAGATTGCCATCCCAAGTAACATATAACTACTTTGTATGTCTTTATTTTTTATTGGCAATATGAGGCCATTTTCATTTCTTTTGTACTAATGTGCCTTTCTTATTTTAGTTTGAAAAATGGGAGATTGACCAATAAGTCTCATATTTTGAATTTGTGATCCATATAGTCATATATTTTTTCTTGTGATTCATTTAGTCATTTCGGATGTGTAATGATTCATTTGCTCGCTACAATGAAGTGTCATATTTGGAAAAAGTATACTAAATAATTTTTTAGTGTCACATCACACCTAGCACATTGGAGTGTCACATTTGGGAAAAGTAAACTAATGAGTTATTAATTTTTTTTTGAAGTGTTACATCATATCCGCCACGTTGTGACATTTGGAAAAGTACACTGTGGAGTTTTTAGGTTTTTTGGAGTATCACATGTAGTTTTTTTAGAGTGTTACATCATACTTGCTACGTTAGAGTGTCACATTTTACATTTAAAAAAAATACACTAAAGAGTTTCTAATTTTTTTTTTGGAGTATCACACCATACTCACCATATCGTCACATTTGAAAAAAGTACACTAAGGAGTTTTTAGTTGTCACATCATATCCGTAATATCATCACATTTAGGAAAAGTACATAAAAGAGTTTATAGTTTATAGTTTTTTTTTTAATTTTTTTTTATTGAAGTGTCACATCATACTTTCTCATATCGTCACATTTGAAAAAGTACACTAAAGAGTTTTTAGTTTTTTTGGAATGTCACATCATACTTGTCACATCGTCCTATTTGAAAAAAAATACAATTAGGAGTTTTTACTTGTCACATCATACCCGTCATATCGTCACACTTAGGAAAAGTACTCTAAAAAGTTTTTTGTTTTTTTGGAGTGTCACATCATACCAACTATGTCGGATTGTCACATGTTACATTTGAAAAAAAATATACTAAAAAATTTTATTTTTTTAGAGTGTTACATGTTACATTTAGAAAAAGTGCACTAAGGAGTTTTTAATTTTTTTGGAGTGTCATGAGATATCCGTCACATTACTAAAAGGGCATAGTTAGGGCTGAGCAAAGAATCCGAAAAATCTGTAATCTGATTCAGTCCAGTCCAATCCAGTAGGTTTGGATTGGTTTTTTGAATCTGCGATTCGGTTTTGGATTGAAAAATTAAAAATCCGTAGTTCACGGATTAGTTTCGGATTGAACCCCACGGTTTCAGATTGGAATCGATCCGGACCGTATACAAATAATCTATATTTTTATTATACACCCTCCTGCGTAGTATCTTCTCTTATTTTATATAAAACTTAAATCCAAACCTAAACTCCCACAATATCTTTTTTTATTACTTTTGTTTGCTAGTTTTTAGTGTTAATTTGTAATGGTCTAAATACTTACGGTAGAACTAGTTTTCTTATGGTTGTTTAAATTCTAGAACAGTATGTCGCTATTATGAGAAGATATGCTGCTATTGTGAAACTAATATGATGCTATATTTATATTTTTATGAAATTAAAGTGTTATATGTATTTTTTTGTTATTTAATTATGTAAATCCGTGGTCCTAAACCGATCCAATCCGTGTTTGAATGGATTGGTTCGGATTGGTTCCATGATTTAAACGAATTGGATTGGTTTCAATTTTTCAGAAACCGTAGATAACGAATTGGTCCTGATTTTACCTCAATCCGGTCCAATCTGGACCATGCTCACCCCTAGGCATAGTCATCCACCAAAACACTACCAAAATCGAAAATTGGACCACACGGAATGAAACTCTCCACTAGTACGACTTAATAGATCAATAGAAAAAAAAAATTGAGACTAATTGAAATACTTGTTTCTGAGATGAGATTTATTAATAAATATCCCTCGAAAAAGTTACTAACATTTTTTTCTTATAATTACCTGCAAGACTTCAACTCAAAATGAGGCCTTTTGTAAAATTAGGGCATAAAGCTAGTGCTTCATTGACAACCCCTTGAGCCGAAAAAAGTATGCCTATATATATAGAACACTTATAAATGAGAATTTCTATTAATGTGCTTTACAAAATGATTAATTAGAAAATTTTGGTTAGCCCAAAATCTATTGCATTTTGGAATTCTCATCTTTTAATTTAGGTAGTATTTTGATCATATTAAAAATGAACACAATCTACTACCATAACCTTGATGAGTTAAAATGGTTTAAAAAAAAAAATAATAATTAGAGCCCCACAAAGGATAGAATTTTTTAAGGTTAAAAGAAAAAAGAAAAAAACTACAGGGTTTTGCTTGTTTTTCAATTTAAACCCAAGATTTCAATTATAACAATTAAAGTCCTGATGTTACTTCTGTGTCATAATTTAACTCCTTCGTCCATCTCCGTCTGATTGAACTAATAGAAATCTGAGCAAAATTTGCAAATTCAGATCCACATGTTCAAGTCCATGTATCTCTCTTGTTGTAACTCCGTTTCGCCTCATTTTTACGTCGTTGGATTCACCACATGGTCTAGTTTTCATTCCACCCCTCATACACCACCCCTTATACTCCTTATTCCACCTCTTTGTTTTTTGTGTCATTGGAGCTTCGAAAATTAGCCAAAAATAAAATTTTTCTCTCAAATTTTTTTTTTCTCCATATTCAAACCCATATGTTCAAGCCCTTATATCGCCCCCGTTGTAACTCCAACTCGCCTTGTTTTCATGTCGTTGGATTTACCTCGTGGCCTAGTTTTCATTCTACCCATCATATGCCTTATTCTACCTCTTTTTGCATGTCATCGGAGCTCCAAAAGTTGGCCAAAATAGGATTCTCACTTTATTTTTCTTTTCATATTCAAACCCATATATTTAAGTCCTTGTATTTCTTTGGTCGTAACTCCATTTCATCTCATTTTCACGTCATTGAATTCATCACATGGCTTAGTTTTCATTCCACCTCTCATACGCCTTGTTCCATCTCTTTTTGCATGCCATCGAAGCTCCAAAATTTTGCCGAAAATAAAATTTTCCAATCTACACAAAATTTTCAAGTATTATTTTGACCAATTTTCGGAGCTCCGACGGCACACAAAAATAGGTGGAACAAAGCGTATGATGGGTGGCCTTAAGGTGAATCAAACGACGCGAAAATCAAGTGAAACAGAGTTACGACAAGGGTGTTATAAGGGCTTGAACATGTGGATTTGAATCTAAAAAATAAAATAAAATAGAGGGAAAAATCTTATTTTTGCCAACTTTTGGGGCTCCGGCGGCACACACAAAGAGGTGGAATAAGGCGTACGAGGGGTGAAGAAAATTAGGTCATGAGGTGAATCCAATGACGTAAAAATGAGGTGAAACAAAGTTATGACAAGGGAGATACAAGGGTTTGAACATGTGAGTTTGAATTTGAAAATTTTGTCCAAATTGCCGTTAGTTCAATCAGACGGAGATGAACAGGGCAGCTAAATTGTGAAAATCCTGGGATCTAAATTGAAAAACACGCAAAACTCAGAGTTTATTTTTATGTAATTTGCTCAACTTTTTATTTTTATTGGCTAAACATTTTTTAAAACACTAGTCCACTTTATACCATAGAAAGTGGTAATGTTATCACTATACAATAGAAACATATATTAGGTACAATAATAATATTATTTTACATGATGTTATAAATTCATAAAAAATCTTAGATAATGAGGTGAGACTAATTTTATTTTCTACCAAGTGGATCCTTACCAGAATAAGGATCATTTAAAGTGATTTTTCCTATAGTGATGACAGAGATTTAATTATACAAAATTTGAAAGTCAATAATTAAAAATTAAGAGTACAATCATTGTGGAAAAAATCACTCTAGAAGATCCATAGTCTCCATCCATTTCCCATTTGAAACTTTCCATTAATCAATGTGTTAGCATGGCATTCAATATCTAAAATTAAGTGAGACCAATCCTACAAATTGTAGGTAAAGATAGTTTCAAATGAAAATTCTTTAACCACCGGAGTTAGCCAGCTGCCAGAACTTGTGTTACTAGCAGATTACGAATTGGACTATTTCTTTCTCTTTCATTGTAAAAGAAATAATAAAAAAAAAAGAAAAAAAAATAATTGTACAATTATTTAGAACAATTTAAATAGCCATAGAACCGGTCTTGGGTTAAGGCCATTGAAACTTGTACCTTAGGCCGCAAACAATTGGTCGAAAATTTGATTCCAAATTTAGTACTGTCTAGTATATTACAAATTCAACTAGGCCCAATTTATTTTTGTTGTTTTAGGGCTAGTCTAAAGGGATTAAAAAATTCTGTTGGGCCCATATGAAAGAAAAAAATAGGGAAACTTACTGATAAGTCCCATGTACTAAGTTCAAAACCCAGCTAATCTCAAAACAAAATACTTGCACCAATTAGTCCAATACATTTTTAATTGTTACCAAAAAATCCTTTTTTTTTAATTTATTTGGCCTAATTTTTAATATTTTTGAATATTTATAATGATTTCTTCCTATTTTAATATATAAAAGTAAATTTTAATTTATAATTTTAATCATTATATATGCGAATAAACTTGAATAAAAAACTTGTTGATACTTGACATTTTATGCATTAATTTTTTATTAAAAAAATATATATAAGAGGTCCAATTTTCATAGGTCACCTCAGATATCATAAATATTAGGACCTGCACTGAACAACCTTACCATACTCAAGCCACTGTTAACAATAAGATGCTGTTGGCCTTCCACCCAGAAAAAAGGTTTAGCACAACAAAATTGGTTAGTAAAGTATACAAAATGTAAATTTAAAAACAATTAAGGTGACTTAAACACCATATTTGGTATAATTATGGCTTCATACTTCACAAGGAAATGATTGAGTCTTTTTATTTTTTATAGCCTGGTATTGTTGAGTTAACAACTAGGCAAAATCTCAAAGGGTTGGCCTAGCGGTCAAGGCCTGGGGCTTGGGGTTTGATGGTGTGTTCCCTCCAAGGACCCTAGTTAAAAAAACTCTTAGGTATAAATAATTTTTTTGGGTCAGTCCATACAAGGCAAAGCACTGACTTTAATTGGGACCTTCGCAAGTGTGATCTCAGGAGTAGTCAGTCTAATGAATTGAATATGAAGTTATGTATATATATAAAAAAAAAAGAAGTAAAAAATTAGACAAAATTTTTGACAACTCTTTGAAATAACTTGAACTCGATGATTTAAATCTTATTTTCACGTTTTAACAGCACAGCCAACCATTGGGATGGAATGTTTCAGTCCTTGATGGAGAACCGTTGATCATATTCTAACAAACCATAACCATTGATTCAGGTTGCAAACAACAAAGAATGATCAATGAGTATTAGAGTTGGAGATGATTTGTGACTTACACCTTGGGCCTAAAGTCATGAATGTTATCCTTGAGTCCATTGCCTCATCAAAACTAAATCTTCAAAGTCCATAGAATTGGATCCAAAGAAAGATAGATGTCCATGTGGTCAACAACCATGGCACCATGCCAAATGTATATAATCTCTCTCTCTCTCAGGGAACAGGGAGGCAATAGTACATTTTGACAATCCAGGTGAGCATAATAAAGTGTTAATTAAGTACAACTCAACTATAATAGTTAATTTTAAATAATCCATTCTTCAAAGGCAAAAACGACACTAATAAGGGCAAAACCACTCCAACAAGAAATGGGATATGGGTTAGTCCTCAATTTCGAAAAAGGTATTAACTTAGTAAAAAGTAATTAGCGTTGATACCTAGTTTAATCAATTTTTCAAAGAATAACTCGGATTGAATTGTAGTTTTGATCACATAGATATTTATTTAGATTACAGTAGACAAAATAGTGAATAATCGTCGTTGAATAAGAATATAACCGACAAAAAATTGATGATCACGTGAAATAATCATAGCCATCCACATGGGCATGTGCACTGATGATTAAATTCAGAATTTTTTGCTAAAAGATTTATAAGAACAGGAAAAAAGAAGTGAATGTGAGCAAATTTGTTAATTACTCAGTTTTTACTTTTTTGATTTATTTAATTAATTTTGGATGAGTAATTAACGAATTTGCTTCAAGTATTTGCAAAATATTGGTAGACTGCTACATTAATTTGTTAGTCTAAGCAACATGGTTTTAATTTATTTTATTATCTCTATGCTGCATGGTTGGAAACTTAAAATTGAATTGATAGGCTTATTACAATATCCATTTTAAGGATATGTAAATTAAAAATACATTCTTTGAGATTATTTAAAATACGAATTGTTTTTTATGATTATAAAAATTATATCCCACCCCTTCCAATTGTATAACAAATTATTATTATTTTTTATTAATAAATCATTAAATCAATTAACAATTTCTGATGATATCAAAATTATATATTAAAATATATTTTTGATAATTTTATTATTGCGTAAGTGAGTAGTCAATAATTTCATTTTTTTTTGTTTGTTCAATTAAATAAAAAAATCTATTAAAGAATAATTGTAATCCTTAAAACTATACAGAATAATTAATATTTCAAACGAATCTTAAAAACGTATTTGTAATTAGTACGTAACTTTTTTTTCAGAAAAGTTAGTGACGGATTTTACAGATCATCTCAATCATAATCTCAGTATTAAAAAACCTTTTGCATCTAATGTTCTTGTACTATGTCCACAACAATTTCCTTTAATTAAGCCCTTCTTTTGGCAACTTGACTTTTCAATGTGATATTTACACATAAATTAAACTACAAATTTTAATTTATGAACTTATATTTTATTAAGTTTTAACTAGAATTTTTTAAAATCTTTAAGTCTCATTAAATTTTTATTAATTGAAATTGTACTTCAAACAATGATTGTTTATCAATTATGACTATCTATAAATGAATATGATGATTTGACATTTATTTTGATTTTCAAAACTTTAAAACATCAACTTTCAAATTGAAAAAATTAAAAAAAAATTATGTTCAATTTTTTTTTTTTTTGAAAATTATTTTTTTTTGTGCAAAACTGAAAAATTTTGTGTCATAATGATGAAACATTGACGTGCAAAACTGAAAAAAAAAATTTAAAAATGAAAAATTGATAATGTTCTCAGCTTTAAAACTAAAAAAAAAAATTGATAATGTTCTCGATTTTATTGGATAATTGAATCAAACCAATAAGTAGAAGGACAAAAACGTTTAATTTCATACTCTGTTTTTTTCCCTCCTTAGTTAGTGAAACAATTATTTGGATTATTACTATTCAAAATATATAATACTCTTAGTTTTAAAAATAAAGAAAAACTAATAATATTCTCAGTTTTACTAAATATGACTTATTAGTTCAAAAAATCTTATATAAGACCTGAGTTACTATAATATTTATAAATATGACTTTTAAATAGCTAACTCTTTTTTAGTTAAAAAAAAAAGTCAATTTTTTTTTAATAAAAAAAGGTCACAAAATTATTAAACAATTTACTAAAATACAAGTTATAGATACAAGTCATTCAAATGCATTATTTTTTTTCACTTAAAAAAATTAAAAAAGTCAAACTCCAATCGATATGTAAATGATGATTAATAATTGAAATCATAATAGTGATTCTATAGGTCTGCCTCATCACTAACTTGTGGTTAATGATGATTATCTTTTTGATTTCCTTTTCTTCTAGGTAAAAAACCTTTCTTCAATCTTCAATGAATGGTAATCATCTAAAAGCAACTCTAATGTAAAAGGTTTTTTTTAGCCATTCAAATGTTAAATTTTGTCTTAATAACTTAATTTACAAATTACTAAGCAATGTCAGGCAATAGTACTCCCAGTCATATATATATATACATATATATTAACAATTTTACATGTACAAATACAGTATAATTTATTGGGCTTGACACTATTATTTAATAGGCTGTAATATAATATGCGGAAATGAGCGGTAGCTCGAATCCAATGGCTCGAATTGGCTCGAAAGAGGGAGAGAAGAGAGGAGGAAGAAGCAGAGGAGAAAGAGGGAGAGAAGAGAGGAGGAAGAACAGAGAAGAAAGAGGAAGAGAGGATCGTCGCTGCTCGCCTCGCCACCGCCACCGCCACCGTCGTCGCCTCACTGCCGCCGATCGTCGCAGCACTAGCGATCGCCGGCTCTGCCTCGCCTCTGCCCCCCGGCCCCCGCTTCCAGCCCCAAATGTTGGGCCCCCTCCAGTCCCTCCTCCTCCTCCCCCTCCAGTCCCTCCTCCTTCCTCCTCCTCCCCTCCTCCTCCTCCTCCTCATCCCTCCCCTGCTTCTGGTTCTGCATCACCTTCATCTAAAAACCGAGGCCGTTTTTGGATTCAAGCCATTTCGAGCCGCTCGGTTTCGAGCTACCTATCACTGCCGTATAATATGATAGTACTATCTACTATCATAGTTACACTTGATATATCTTTTAAAAATTGATAAATTACATTGACACCTTTTGAGATTTCTGTTTAATATAAATCTCTCCTTCATATTTGAAAAATTAAGGTTTGTAATTTTATTATAAATTACTCTTAGATTGCTGATGTCATGTCCTAAAATTTTCTAAATGATCATCTTGCCATTTTTTCTAAAATTTTTCTTCCTGTCATCTTGATTGCATTTACAACATTCCATTATTAAATTTTACCTGAACATATCCTTATTGAATGATGATATCCAAACTTAAATTTTATATAGAATTTTTCAAACAGAATGATATAACTTAATGGTGACCTTTCCCTTTAAAACAAAGCACCCATCAACATGATTTATATTTACCACAATATCACTATCACAATATTTTTATGATATTGTTTTGTATAAATTTTTATATATGAATTATGCGGGGAATAAATAATCTTCACTTCTGTACTCCTTGCCTCCGTGTTCTGTTCAATCTAACAACGTCGTTTCTCCTGCAAACACAATAGATGTGAGCTAACCGGCAGGTGTCTGTAGACGTTCCCGAACGCCCCGGGAGGATGAGTCCCGTTCTGTTCATTTTTGGGGTCACTACAGCTCAGGACTCTCAAATTGTCACGGTTCTTAATCTGAACCAAAGAGTCCAAATCCGGCAAATCGTTTTGAGAAAACAGATTTTGAAAGAAGTGCCAAACATGGACTGCTTTGCCAGATACAGAGTCGCCACCTAAATATTTTATTTTGGGGAAATTTAGGAAACCCTGACTCGTTGCCTATCAACTATATATCGACGTACCGGTCTCTATTGCTATCGTCCTATCCAAGAGCAAAACTCTACCGTCTGCAATAGCTCCACTAGTAACATCTTCTCCATGCATTGATCAGGACTTCACTTCTGACCCAGCAAACCAGCTATCAACCTCGGCTTTATCTCTGCCCATTTTGCCAGCTCAATGCTAGCGTCGTCACCGACCTACCAACACTCCGGCTGGAAGGATGCGTAGCAAAAAGCGCTGAGGTATTGACACTCTGACTTACAATCCTGTCAACTCACCTCTCACTCTCTTTAATTCAAACTTGGCACCGGAGTGACCATCACCGCCACCTTAGAGGAGATGGGTCATCAACCAGCGTCCTCTATCCAAATATCATGAATTTCGGTATTACCCCATGATATCGCTACAATACTGCAATCATCTGGACGATCTGGCTCAACCTCGGCCACGTGATACGACCTAGTTATATCACATAAGCAATTGTCCCTAGGTTCTATTATCTTGACAACCTGAGGAGATAAAACCTATATCGTCTGATCTTCTAACATGTTAGCTAAATAACACGCTAGAGATATTCCTCCGACCGAAATCATGACTCGTCAGTGTCAAAAAACAGGGACTCAAATGTCCACTCGTCAAAAATTAAGAACTAAAATGTTCTTCCTCAACCAAGACCAATATCTCAACCGAGATCACATTACTAATTGAGATCATCACTCACTAGTTCAAGAATATCAACTGCACATGAGTTGTTATGCACAATTATCCCAACTGTTTCATCCACGTGTCATCGCCCAAGTAGTCCGTACTCATCACGTGTTAGGGGCATTGTATCAATTTTACCTTAGGCCGCCTAACGTCAACATTAGCACGTCTCCCTAGGCAATTAATTTAAGGTTTTGTCACCCTTTCACCATTTCAGCAAAACTCTTCCCTCACTGTGTCTCTTCACTTTTGCAATCATAACTCTCTCTCTCTTTTCTACCAGAGCCTCTCTCTCTAGAATTCTCTCAAACCGCCATTGACAACCTTTGAAACTTTCTGCAATTGCTCCTGTTCACCACCTCCGACAAGCACTCAACCAATCCGTTCCAATTAAGAGCATTATCTGACCCTGGCAAACACAATTTTGCCATTCCAAATGTATGCCGTAATCTATAAGTTTCTCAGTCCTTTCATTTTAGTTTTGATCTTTTAATGTTCTTTTTTACTCTCGAGCATGCCTTTGTTTCTTTTTCTGTTTCCAGATTTTTCCATCCAATTCTTGCCCATTTCTGTTGTTCTTGCCTAGAGATAGATTTGGGATTGGGATTTGTTAGAACAATATACATTTTAAGGAAATCAAAACAGATTGTATCCCAAAATCTCCATTAACTTTCCAGAATCCTTAACTCAGTGCCCCTCAAGGTGCTCGGGCTAACTCCTATCCCAAACACAATGCAATATGCATGACATGCATGAATGCAACTAATATACAACCTAGCATGCACAATGCTATGAAATGGCATACACGATGCACGAGGTAACGTGGCATACACAATGCTCTAACATACAACCTAGCATACGCAACGCTATGAAATAAAATGGCATACACAATGCACAATGGACTTACACCAACACGAGTGGACCTCAGTCACACTCACATAGGAGGCCATCAGATGAAAATGAGACAACTCGGGATGCGCGCACGCATGTACGCAAACCGAGGACCGATCCTAAGGCATAAAATGCCACTCTAACGAGGCATGGCAAGGCATGAAATGTGATATGCAAACATGAAAATTTCAGCAGCAAAACATGACCCAAAACAGCCCCGAATCATAGGAATATGGCACCCGATGCATGAAAATGGTCCCGAAATGCAAGATTAAGCGCATAAAATGACTTGTAGCTACATTAAGCATGCATTATTTGATCATGACATGTAAAGACAGACTCAAGGAAGCCCCAAAACAAGCATGTTTACAGTTTTAAGCAAGGCTAAACAGCAAACAGAAATAGGGCAAAACTAGCATGGAAAAATGGCCCTAAATGTGAGATAAAGAAGAAACTCACAGCTGCTGACCCCAAACAGATTAGGGCCCTTCAACAATGTTGAAGAGGGGCCCACAATATGACCTTTTATAGTTCACAACAAACCCCAAAAACCAGCACAAGTATGGCTAAGATCTCATGCAAGAAAAGGGCCAAAAGATGGACAAAGAAGCAAGTAGTGGTTGCTGGACTTAAACACAAAGAGGCCCTTCAAAAATGTTGAAGAGGGGCCAAAAATGATGCACTTTACAATTGATGGTCGGACCCAAAACAGTATGCAAACATGCTCAAAATGCTATGCAAAATAAGGTCAAAAAGAGAGATATAACACAAAGTATACAAAGGATGCCTCAAACCATAAAAGAGCCTTAATGAAACATGAATATGGGGTTAAAATAAGGCTATTTGTAGTTTGGACCACAGCCCAAAAACAGAAGCAAAATAGGCTAACAAATCATGCAAAAATGGAGCCAAAATAGAGATATAAAGGCAAGTGGAAGATAGAAGCCTCAAACAGCAATGAGTCCTTCAACAATGTTGAAGAATGGCTCAAAATAAGCTACTTTTCAGTTCATGACAGAGCTCAAAACAGTTTATACATAGGCCAAAAATACTACACAAGACAATGGCATACAAGAGGGATAATGAAGTAAATGCACCAAGGAGGCCTCAAACAGTGAGAGGCCCTTAATGAAACATGAAAAATGGCTCAAAATAAGCCTAGTTCCAGTTAGGGTCGGAGCCCAAAACAGCAAGAAAGAATGACTTATGTATTGAACAAAATATGGACCAAAGAGGGGGAAATGGAGCTTACCCTTGAAGACTTGACTTTGGCACTCTTTTGGCTTGAGTTGCAGCACTCCTAGGCCTTGAAGAACAACCTCCAGCTGCTGGAATGAAGGATGGAAGGGTGAGGCTATGGGTTGGTGAAGAAAAGGGGGTAGGACTTGAGAGGTTGGAGGGTTAAAGTGTATAGAAGGAGTGAGATACAACAAGAGGCTTAGGGGGGGAATTTTGTAACCCTAATATCAGAGCTGGAGCCTCTGATATATAGGCAAAAAGGGGGGGAAAAGGGGGGGAAAAATGGAGGGAAAACCATCAAGTTTCCCCCCAAAATGCAGCCCCCCGGATACAGAATCTGGGGGGAAAACAGATGTATATCTGCACTGTAGATGATGTGAGGAAACTGGCCGGCCAGTTATCTAGGTTGCAGGTGGCCGGCCGACCAAGGGTCAAAAGGGTCAATGAGAATTAATGGCCGGCCACCCCAAATAGAGAGCCTCTGATGTGTGCACAACACAACCCTGTGGTTAAACACTGGAAAAAGTGAACCAAGAGAGAGAACAACCCACTTTTCAAAGGGGTTCAAAAGGGTCAACAACAATTACTGGCTGGCCACCAAATATTGGTGGCCTCCCAGATGTGTACATCACAAATATGTGGTTAAAGGTCCAAGAAGATGGCCCAAGGGTGTTCAACATTGGCTTTGAAGTGAGGAAAATCGGGCGACGGAGGGCGATGAAGGGATAAAGTTGGCTGACAGAACAATTACTGGCCTCCCACCCTCCTACGGCCTTCTTACCAATGAAACAGAGGTCCCTGCCAAAAATGAACCAAAACCAATGCAAAACGAAGGTTCGGGGGCCGAAACGTGCAGTCTGGGGCCCCGAAAATGGGCTGTTAGGCACCGGGAGTGGTGTTCGACCACGAAGTCGGTCTCTCGGACCACAGTGCCCCTCAAAAGGGAGCAAATAATAAGTATGCCAAAAACCGAAGCAAATGGAGGTGGTTAAGCGGTCCCGAACCGAGGCACACGGCCAACGGCTCCAAAAAACCGAAAACCGGACTCCAAATGGGCAAAATGGCCTACGACCACAAAACGTAGCTTACGACCACTGAGAGATGATCTACGAGACCTCTCCCTTCCTTCGTGAAGAGAAAACAGAGAAAATCGAGCCTGGTTCGTAAACCGAGGCAAAGCACAAAAGAGTCCGGAAGCCCCGAGGCAAGGCTCACGGCCAAGACTATGAAACCTCTGAACGAGCACGATATGCAACATCACCAAGCGCTCAATCGGTGACGTCTGAGTCTTAAGGTCGGTCAAAAATGGGGTGTCTACAGTTGCCCCTCTTTGACAAAACTCGAAAGTCATAAGTGACGGGAGTGAATGTCAAAGCCCAGAGACGACCCATTTTTGACAAGGCCAAAGACTTAGACAAACAGGCGTGATAAACAGAGATGTGCACGCAGGCATGCCCGCAGGCAGGGGCAAAATGCAACACGACAATGCAAGAAGCCGAAGGTAACTCAATGATCATGCAAATGCAGCAAGCTGTAATGAAGCAAGTATTCGCAAATAGATGCAACAGTTTTAAGCAAGAATGCAAAGCAACAACTACATTTCACATAGTTAAGAATGCAGAGAATTATTCAATTCTCGTTGCGTCTCACACGGAGAAGATACGATACCTGCGCGATTCGTCTGGTCGCACCAGTCCCGAATGAACCGTACATACAATATCATGCCTGCAAAATAAAGAAACTCGACAAGCATAACATATCTAACAGCATATTGTTCAATGTGATATCAAATGCAGACAATCACGGTGTTGATAGAAAGGTGCATCGCAATGCGAGAAGAAACGCGCGTTTCGGCGAGGGTGACTCGATCGCGACCTCCGGTCCAACTCCCGGAGAGGTCACAACATGTTCAAAGGGATATACCTCACTTTCGATGAGTAAACGATGAGACATGCATTGGAAGTTGAAGCTGAAGTTCCGGCGGGGCGATTTTGCGCCAAAAAGTGCACTTCTCTTGTACTTTTTCAAGTCTCGGGGACTCCAATCTTCCTCAAAATTTGCAAGGACCAGGGAGGGCATGTGAGGGACATGGTCGGCCAGTTTTATTGGGAGAAGGATGTGGCCGGCTAGTTATTGAAAAGTAAATGGCCGGCCGGCCACTTTGCCTAATCCGGGGACAATTTTGTCCTTTTAGCCTCTTTTCTTTAAATACATCCACCCAAACACTTTGAGCTCACTTTTGTAGCTCCGAAATCCTCCTCTCTACCTTCCCAAACCATTTTCTCCCTCAGATCCGGGCTCTATACGCGTTTTCCAATGCCCCACGCAAGTTGTTTTTGCGAAATCTTTCAGTTTCAAGCACTTTGAACCGATTAAATTTTGGTTTCGGGGCTTCTTTTCTCATTTTCGCCACTTAAGGTGAGTTTGTCTCAATATTTGGAAGATTTTCTTGGGAGTTGACTTTTATTGACTTTTTCATTTCTCGAGAGTTGACTTTTGTTGACTTTTTCCAATTTTGGCTCATTTTTGCTCATTTTTGGCCCCTTTTGCAGATTTCTTGAAATGGCGGGCCAATTTCCCCACGGTGGAGGTTCTCCAGGTGCCGAAGGCAAGCCTGACATCATGTCTCTGCCTCCGAGGGTTCGCCCCTTCATCCTCGAGAGGTATGATCGGCTAGTACATGTTCTTCCGCGGGCTGTTTTTTATTATTTCACCGAGTTCGACGGGCGAGCACCCGGGGATCTCCTCCTGCGGGAGCCTGAGTATCATCTCTCCCATGAGGCACGAGAGGTATTTACTTCATTCCTACCTTTTCCGTAACGTATTACGAATTTTTCTTGCATTCTGCTTGCGTTTTGAACACACGGTCTTATCACTAGAATTCCTGAGCCCTCAGCCCATAAATTGATTGTGAACACATGGCACACATCGGTTGAGAGTTGAACACGTAGCCCAAACACTGATTTTTTAAGACACACAGCCCAAATTGACAGTGAACACGCAGCACACACTGATTGAGAGTTTGAACACGCAGCCCAAATTGATTTTTCTGAACACACAGCCCAGATTGATTCTCTGAACACACAGCTCAAGTTGATTTTCTGAACACACAGCTCAAATTGATGGTGAACACGCAGCACACACTGATTGAGAGTTGAACACGCAGCCCAAACATTGATCTTCTGAACACACAGCCCAAATTGATCTTCTGAACACACAACCCAAATTGATGGTGAACACGCAGCACACACTGATTGAGAGTTGAACACGCAGCCCAAACACTGATTTTTTAGGACACACAGCCCAAATTGAAGGTGAACACGCAGCCCACATTGATTGAGAGTTTGAACACGCAGCCCAAATTGATTTTTCTGAACACACAGCCCAGATTGATTCTCTGAACACACAGCCCAGAACACTAATTTTCTGAACACGCAGCTCAAGTTGATTTTCTAAACACACAGCTCAAATTGATTTTCTGAACACACAGCCCAGATTGATTTTCTGAACACACAGCCTAGTTGATTTTCTGAACACACAGCTCAAATTGATTTTCTGAACGCACAGCCCAGACTGATTTTCTGAACACACAGCTCAAATTGATATTCTGAACACACGGCGCACACTTACTTTACTTTGCACGCAGCCTATTCATTTTATTGGCACGCAGCTTATTCATTTTATGCTGAAACACCTATTCATTCTGAATGCAGGTGACTTCTCGCAATGTACGGGGGTACGGCTCTACTGCGGCGAGAGACTGGTATGCTGAGCTCCCAGAGGCCGTTCGGGATTTGGTCAACTTGACAGGGTTTGGGCCCTTCTGTGCTGGACTGTCCCGTTGTCCTGCCAGGAGGACGCTGATGGCCGCCCTGGTAGAGAGATGGTGGGACACCACCAACTCTTTCCATTTCTCTACCACTGGGGATATGACTATGACCCCCTTTGACTTTGTTGTGTTAACCGGCCTTGATGTGGGAGGCTGGGCGATCTCATATGATGAGGACATGGGCGAGTGGAAGGCCGCTTGGATATATCTACTAGGGACTCGCCCGCCTGTTGATAGAGCTTCGGGGAGAGTCCGATATACATGGTTCTCTTCCCATTTTCGGCGGGTGGAGATGATTCCTGATGAGGCGGCACAGTATGCCCGCGGCTTTTTGATGTTCCTCTTCGGGACCACTCTGTTTGCTGATAGAGGGAACACTGTAGGGCTCTATCTGCTGAGTGCTTTGGTGGACCTATCACAGGTCAGGCGATACGACTGGGGTGGCGCCGACTTGGCCACCCTTTATTGCTATATGAGCGCGACTTCCCGCGGACGGGGGGATTTACTTGGCGGCTACTGGAGAGCCTGGGAGGTACTTTCTGCCCTCTTGATTTACATTTCTGTTCCTCATTACTTGCACATTGCACACACGGCGCACTTTATACTCTGTATCATGCATTTTGCCCTCAGCATTTCACATTCCGCTTTGTTTTCTACAGTTGTGGGTCTACGCATATTTCCCAACATTGGCCCCGGAGATGATGGTAGCGGGACCTCTCATGACCCCGTACTCACTTGTGTTCGAAGACCGGCACTGGCCAAGACCTCGGGAGTCTCTCCTTTACTTGCGACAGTATTTTGACACAGTGCGCCCATCGGAGGTACTTCAGAACTCTCAGTTCTTTCTGTTTTCATCTTTGATTTATCCTGTACATCTCCAATTCCTGCTTGGTTTATGCACCTGTTATCTGCAGATTACATGGCAGCCCTGGGCGCCCTTAGGTGAGGGTCTTCGTTTCCAGTTTGCCGGAGGGTGGGGTGCCTCCCGGTACAAGCTCCTATTCGAAGGGCCGGTTGGTGGGGCCTTTTTTCTGGGGGAGCGGTTCTTGCGTCAGGTCTGGGGGTACACTTCTCAGGATCCTCCCTCAACACCTCCAGCTGACATGCGGATTGCTGATATACTCATTTCCCGGGATGTCGTCAATGCTATGCTGGGCACTGATGCTTTGCTATATATTGAGGAGGGGGACTACGCCACTTACCATCATACATACCTGATGCCTCCATTGACGGGAGTTCGCACTCCGATGAGGAGGTCTGCTGGTATGCCATCCTCGAGCCAGGCCTAGGCTCGAGCTGCAGACGCCCCTTCCACCAGTAGGGCTGGTACATCTAGAGGTGGGGGTAGATCAGTTCCCCCGATTCCTCCGAGTCTTCCTCATCCTGGGTGGCCGGATATGCTGACTGAGCTGATGGGGTGGCAGTTTGGGACTACCTCTCTTATTCCGATCCCGATAGAGCCTCCGATGCCCGGTCGTCGATATGTCATTGATCCCGACTCACCGCCGGTATGTTCTACTGCTTTTCATCTATCATTCAAATGCTTAGACACTCCTTTATTCGTTGATGATTTGAGCTTGTATTTGTAGCCACCCAGAGAGTACATGGAGGAGGTGATCGGATTGGTGGCCTCACTCGAGGGCAAGGTCTTGCGGAGGGAGGCACAGTTGTCTATCATGGGCTTCCAGGTACCCTTTAGTTTTCTGGCATTTATCATACTTCTGAAGACATGCTAATTTCTACTGCATTGATAGGCTATTTGTGTAGAGCACATCTGACACACACCCCGCTTGTACACTGTGTTTTTCATGCACCCACTTCATGTAGTTTTTACTTGCATCTGATGTACATGTTTGGACTGATGTATTTAATTTGAACTCTTTGTTCTCAGATGCCTCTGGTATATGCTCAGCCGCAGGCCGGGCCACCTGGGCCTTCTCGGGGAGCTGGGCCATCTGGGCCTTTTCACGGAGCTGGGCCATCCAGGCCTTCTCGAGGGGAGGGGTCGTCTCGCAGGCGTAGAGCACATGTCATGGAGGAGGAGCCCGATGAGGATGAGGAGGAGGAGGTTGCAGACCGTCAGTCAGAGACATCTGCTGATGGAGATGACGGCTTCGGCCTTGGTTCCGAGAGTGGAGGCGAGGTCGAGGGGGATCCCGAGGATGACGGCTCCGATTCAGATGATGCCGATGGCGATGGTGGCGGAGAGTCTGTTCTGCAGAAGAGGACGAAGAGGGCCTCTTATCACTGCTCTTGAGAGCACAGATGCGGCTGTTTCCTGTTTTATTTATCTTTTTGCTAGTAGTTGTAGCACATTGTACATTATCGGGCAGTTTATTTTCTGTAAAACTTGTGCCTTAGTCTGTAAAATGTTGTAACAAGCGAGACATGATGGGATGAAACAGCTTTTGAAAAAAGTATTGTATTTTAAACACTTAACATCATATCGCATCATTCTGCATGAGATTGAATGGAAATGTGTGTTGTGCATTTTGCCCAGTCAGGTAGTGAACCGACGCAACAACTTAACTTTCTAAGATATAACAAAACCTTAGCAAGTTTACAACTCGATAAACAAAATGCAATAATGTTGACAATTCGATAAACAAGACTTAAACAAAAAAGCTTAAACAAAGAGCAACAACTCAAAAGCATGAAATACGACAGCTCGACAAACAACTCGATAAGCAAAACGACAACTCGATAAACAAAACAACAACTCGATAAGCAAAACAACAACTCGATAAACAAGACTTAACAAAACGAAGTGTACTTCGGACGATCTGGGCAACGGAACGCATCCAAAACAGAGGGAAATAGAGGCCTTCGGCACATCCGTTGCATGGAAATGCTTGAAACTTTCCCTCGGAGGGTAAAATAGGGCCAAAGGCATACATTGGAGCATGGCCGGCCACTTTTGGGAGCCGGCCGGCCAGGTTTATTGCAGAGAGGGGGCCACCGGCCAGTTTTGTAACAAGAAGTGGCTGGCTTGCCAGAAAAAGTGGCCGGCCGGCCACTTAATCCTGCAGTCGCCCAATTTTTGACACTTGTCCCCCTGAATAGTGTTGTTCCCTCTTTAAAAGCCTTAGCTCCGTGTTTTGATTCAATTCATCTTAGTTTTGCACAAAGATGGAGGCGTTTCTCATTGAAAATCTCACAGCTTGGATCGCTTCTCTAGATGGCTCGAAAAAGTTGAACTTCTGGGGTTTTGGCTTGAATGCACTATTCACGCTGAGTCGCACTCTGCTACATCTCCCTTTTCTCCATGCCGCGGCGAGGTTTTGGAACCCGGTGATGCACGTCTTTAGCTTCGGTGGTCAAGAGGTATGTCCAACTTTCGAAGATTTTCATGTTTTGATGGAGTCTGAATGTCATGAAGAGATCTTGCCCCAGCTCCGCTTGCCTAAGCTTTAGGGCGGATGTGTGGACTCACCGCTCATGATGCTCGGTCTCTGATCTGTAATGGGGAACTGGATATCCTTGGTTTGATTCATCGCTTTTCTGACGCCGGTGACCGCAGCGACCATTATTGGCAAGGTTTCCGGCAACACGCCCTTTGCTTGTGCCTGTTGTTTCACTTTCTGCTTTCCCCGGGCTTCGGCGGAGCTAGCATTCGTCTGATTGAAGTTGCTCAAGGCTTGAGAGAAGGAAAGAGCTGCATCGCCATGACCTTGGCCGAGACGCTGATGGGCTTGGATTCTGTCTATCGCCGGGAGACGACTAGATTTGCTGGGAGTCCACTGCTGCTGCAGGTAATGTTTCCCACCCAATCTTACATATGTATTTGCTCACATCACTCAGCCCTCAGGCTCGATTTTTTCTCACAGAAACCCTTTTCTCACTTTTCTCTCACCGTACATCTCTCTATTCTTTAATCTCTCATTTTACATCCCTCCCCTGGGTGGTTGATGGATTAACAGCAAATTGTGGGCTCGTGCCCCTAGCATTCTGCTAGATTCTCTTTCTTCCACTCACAGCTAGTGAATTCCTCTCACAGAAAAGTTGTGCTATAACTGGGTGTGTAGCAAATCTGCAGCTAACATCAG